>JANAVB010033022.1:0-109826 GCA_029216955.1 Iris pallida | reverse complement strand
ACATCGATTTCAGCAGTTCGAAGCTAGGGAGAAGATCAAGGTTTGCAGCAAACTCTTTCTTAGACGGGAGTATCATTATTCAACAATTCATGGAGAGTTGTGGGTCATCGACGGCATGCACAGTGCGTAATATTCTGCTTAAGGACGTATGTGTATGGTGTAGCTTCAAGTTCGGACACGAAGGTGGACAGGCTCAGGAGTTCGAATTGTAGAAGCGTGGAAAAGAACAAGAAAAGCCCATGCGGCTCAAAATCAGAAGAAGCCCGTACGACTTAAAACAGAAGGAGTCTCATGCGGCTCAGGAATCCATCGGAGTCTCATGCGGCTCAGAAACTCTCCGATAGCCTCATGCGGCTCAGGAAAGAATCACGTGACCCTATGCAGCTTATTTTTTACAGCTGGGCATGAAGTGACTGCTCCCATTAAATGCTCTGACGTAAAGTGATAACTCTGACATTAAAGTTGAAATGATGAAATCTGACATGACGGCATGTTCTTCGGGAAACAGAGAAAATCTTCTATACAGCTGGCACGATCCACCAACTTCAAAGCTCTCTATGCGGCTGCCACTCCCCTCATGTGGCTAATTCTTATGCGGCTCGGATCGTGGAGACTATCGTCATGCGGCTTAAATCCTAAAATGCCACCCCATGCGGCCGCTGTCCTCATGCGGCTCGGATCATGGGGATCATTTCCATGCGGCTCAAATACTGAGAGGCCATACCCATGCAGCCTTGACACGTGGCTAGTCGTATGCGGTCCAGATTTCAGAGGCTACACCTATGCGGCTGCCACCTTCATGCGGTTCAAAACCTAAGAAGCTACCCTCATGCGGCTTGGCTCGCAGTTATGACACGTGGCAGAAGGTCAGTTTTCCCGTAATGATGGTTAGACACGTGGCATTGAATCAATCAAGATCTATCAACAAATCCAACAACCAGATTAGTGCAATCATCATAATTACCCAAATCAAATCAGAGCAGACAAATCGAACCACGTGGCAGGAGATCCGAGCCTATCAAAATTCATGGCAATCAATATAATTGCCCATAAGATTGGTGCAATCCACATTAATTGCCCAGATTCATTGTAATCAAAATCAATGGTCCAGATGATTGGCCGCCGAATTTTTTAAGGAGGGAATAATTGTAAACCCTAATGATCACACTCCCGCTCATATAAATAGCAAGGTGCCATTCCCTTGCAAAGAGGCTGGAGGCTGGACACCGGAAGAGATCTAAAGACTTGAGACCCCCGACGGATACACAGAGACAAAGGCACGCGCAGAAGAGTCTTCCCCCACATTCCGAGAGCATTTCTTCATCAGAATCAAGGCTACGTCCGATCGTCCAAGGAGTAAGGCAGGCTGCCGTCGCTTTCCCGAGCCTCTACCGTCTCCCCAGAATCAAAAATAAAAATTGTACTTAGATTGCTGTACCTAGGTTTTCGTCCCTAGGCTTTTTTTGTACGAGCGAGTTTATATTGTGAGTCTAAGTTCAGTCCTCCTACATAATTGTTCTGTACTTCTACAATCAATGGCAAACACGATGGCGACTCTGCTGGGGACAAACTTCTCCACGGCTGAGGAATTGGTGACGCAATCGAACGCAGCCAAACTTGGCTCCACTCAACAAATGATGGTCTTCGGTTCGACCAGTAGGCGTTTGAAGAAATGCTCTCTGACGGAGCACTGGCCCGGTCCAGCGGCGAGCCCGCACGAAGAAGGCTCGCAGGGAATGGAGGCTCAAGTCATTTGTTCTTCCCCAAGCCCTGGACGAAGTACTCTTTGCTGCATAAGACGACAAAAAAACTCTCATACGGCTCCACTTCAGGCCATAGAGGACTATGCTATCCCCAAGTCCGACAGAGGAAAACACAACGATGATGGACTTGCAGGGACAAAGAGGGACTCTATGTGGTCCAGGAAGAAGCCGAATAAAGGCACCAGCGGCATGCATGATGCTCACGCGGCCAAGATTGCTAGCCGCATGAATGATACTCATGTGGCCAAGATTGCCAACCGCGTGCAAAATGCTCATGCGGCCAAAACTGCCAGCCGCGTACAGAATGCTCATGCGGCCAAAACCGCCAGTCGCGTACAGAATGCCCATGCGGCCAAGACTTCCAGCCGCATGAAGGAGACTCATGCGGCCGAGCCTTCCAGCCGTATGAAGAAGGCCTATGCGGCCACGACTGCCCGCCGCATGAAGACTGCTGATTCCAGCCGCATATTGTCCACTCCACGTGGCTCAGGCTCCGTCTTCGACGCCTCTCCCATGGCCCTGATCTCTCACGCTCCAAGAAAATGTGTCTGATTCTCTGCAGCACCACTTAGACTCTTCCTACTATGTGCCTTCAGGCGCTAGAGTAAAGAAGTCTAGGGCAGCGCGAGCTCGGCAAGCTCAGTCTGCTGTCCCAACCTATGACCATCCGAGCGCTCGCTTACTGTTATGCGAGCCTCTGATGGGAAGTTATACAGAACCAATCGAGTCCAGCCCCGCGGCAAACGGACAGAGTGGTTCCCAAAAGTCTCCCCACAACCAAGAAAACGCGGTTGCTCGAGACCCATCTGACTGTGTGATGTAATCCTTCACAAACGCAAGGAAGAGAAGGGGACTCGGTGTGCAAAGAGTCCTCCCACGGACATCACTGCACCCAAGTATTGTCAACTGCTGTTGCAACAATGCGGCAGTACGAGAAGACCGACGGTCCGTCTTCCAAAGACTGCAACAACCAAGTTCAGAGGATGAGGGCTTTCCGTCGTCTCCTGCAACTCTGCTCAGAGAATCCCCGCCAGCGGGAGAGGAAAGAAATCAAATATCTCCAGCCCGAAGATTTCAACCACTGTGACCAAAACTATCATCAAAGCGGTTGCCTACCACCAAGTTTTCCAAGGTACCCGTTCGAAGATGAAATCTACTACATCGGAGATTCATCATCTACATCACTGGGGGTCACTGGAACCGGGGGTAGCATTCCTCCAAATATCACGACAATCGGTATTCCAAGGAGATGAGCCCGGGGAAACGACTCCCAACAGATACACAGGTGCCAACGTCCCCGAGGATGTTCGCGACTCTCAAGACGAGACAAGCTCTGAAGCTGGGGGTACTATTCCTTCTGAGTCCGAACCAGAGAAAAACATTCCCACATACTCCGACGACTTCTCTGTACAGGGGTATGATTCAGAGGGCACGTCGTCCACCGTCCCTTCCACTTCGACTCGTGTGAGGACAGCATTCATGACAAACGACGATCAAGACGGTCCCAGTGATCGCCAACGCATCGACACCCTGGAGGCCATTTTGCGTACCTTGGTCAAATCCTGGATGAAATCAAAGCGGCGCTTCCAACTCTGCAGGAAGGACGCCTGGCCAAACAAGCTTGGGTCCCGCGGTCAATGAGGACTCGAACTCGACGGCACCAAACCGGGCGACAATCCTCCAGAAATATCGGCTCCCACCGCTGCGGATGAGGCCAGGGAGGCAAGAAGATAAGTCCAGGAGCTCCGGGCCATGTTTCACGCCCGGGAAACCTCAGACCTCAGAATACGGCAACCATACCCTGCTGCATGGAGGGATGTCCCTTTCCACCAAGATATAAGCCATTCAACATCAATCCCTATGATGGCAAAACTTTGCAAGTCGGTACATTACTTACTTCGAGGTCACAACCGACCATCTGCCCCATGACGACGCCATCCTTACACGATTATTCATCGGCGGATTGGAAGGGGTCGCCTTCGACTGGTACCGCAACCTGCCAGACAACTGCATCCATTTCTTTGCCAGCTTCAAGCGTATGTTCTTGGAGAGGTTCTACGAAGTAGGACAAGACATATAACAATGTCCACCCTCGTGGATGTTGTTTAAGGGGAGAAGGAACTGACAAGGAACTATATTGAGCGGTTTTGCCAAACCGCAATGAAGTTGCCATCTGGAAATCGGATTCCTCTTAATCAAAATTTGCCAAAAGAGACTGCTCCCAACAATCAGCCTCTGGATGGGTGAAAGTCAATTTAAGGACTGGAAGACATTCATCATCAATGCCACTACGCCGAAGATAAATTGAAGAAAGCTCGCCAACTAGGATTGCACGTCTCGAAGGAGAAGATAAGGGCAAACGCCCTAACACCAACAGCAACAATGGTGGTAACCCCTCCAAGAATCGAGACAACAAGGAGAAATAGGCTATGGTGGCCGACGCAACCCAGAAGCCTGAATCGAAGCCAGCTGAAAAGCAGTGGCCGCAGGTGACTTACTCCTTCGAAGACGGTCATGTCAAGCCCATCTTGGACATGCTCATACAAGGAGGTAGAATCCAGTTCCCTCCACCTAGACGGGAACCTTGGCCGGCTGAGATGGAAAGCCCCAAGTACTGCCATTACCATCGTTACGTACACCACGCCACGCAGGACTGCATCCAATTGAAGCGATATATTCAGCATCTATCGATTCGAAGGCTCTGGCCATCGATTTCGAGGAGGTAACCGTGGCAGCCAACATGGTATCGGTATAGTTCGGCAGCTTCCCTCCGACAGAGACTCAAGACGGCGTAGTACCCGTCCCTCGAGCAACAATGGAGATTGCTAATCTTCTACCTCGAGATTAGGCCGCTGGTCTAGTGCCCCTCACCACATCACGAGAAAGGTTATGTGGGTCCACCCGGACCTGGTACCAGAAGTAACTCAGTCCGCACCACCCGCTCCCAACAAGAAGAAGAGTGGGAAAGTCAAGTCATAGCGCACAATCTCAGCAGAGGTCGAAGAAGCTACTGCTGTTGTTACCCGATCCGGCGTACAAACCCAACCTCCATCGGGTAACTCGACTGAAGATCATCAGCCGATAGCTGCTAATGCCCCAGGATCTTCTCAGCCTTCGACGACCGACAAGCCTAGGCCGAAGGAGACTCGCTTTGACAAGCCGCTCTGAAAAGAGGTGCCTCACGGGCTGGAGAGTCCCTACAACTTTGACATCTTGGCACAATTGGCCAACACACCGGCCAAATTATATTATACGAGCTCCTGAGACTCTCCAAAGATGTTGCGTGGCACTAAGCGATGCACTCCAGAATGCCGACGCATATCTGGCTCAGGTCAACCTCACGAAGAAAGCCCGCCTGCAAATCTCCAGAACAGCGTTTGCACAGGTGCAACCCAACATCATCTTCACTCCGCAGGATATGCTCATTAAAACCAACTTGTACGATCGTCCGTTGTATTACACTGGATACATCGGTGACGTAAAGGTGGATCGGATGCACATTGACCCCGATTCTTCCGTAAGCATCATCCTGAAGAGCCTGTTGCACTATCTTCGTATCCCCATGCATCGCCTGAGGCCAACAAACACGCCATCAGCGGTTTCAATTCGGGAAGGAGCTACCCGATCGAAAAAATTTGCTTGAAGTGCCAAATCGGCGATCTGCTGTTAGAAGTGACTTGTTATGTCATAGATACGGACACTTCCTATAATATTCTCCTGGGGCGCCCTTGGATACATGATTACATGATCGTGCCTTCTACGCTTCACCAGTACTTCAACTATGTCGACAAGCACAGTTTCGTGAGAACAGAATTTGCCGACATCGATCCCTTCAAAGGGGTCGAGTCTTACTACTCGGACTCCTGCTTATACGAGAAGTCGAAAAGGCACCTTGTCGAAGGAGATATGCAAGCTCAAACTGAGACAGCAACGGGATCGGAAGAACCTCTGACAATCCACCTTCAAGCTTGCAAACCTGGCAAGACGCACCCCTTACGGCCGCTCTGCGTAAGGATGCAATCAGTCTCTCGGCACAAGAGGGACAAATGATAATCCGACTGCCAAGGTCTGGCCAAGCGCCAAAATCCACAACGGAGCCACTGACCATAGGCTACCAAGAGCCGGCCAGCCACAGAGAGAAGCTCAAACCCTCTGATAAGCTAATAACGACGTCTTCCCAAGATGAATCGTCAGCCCAATGCAAAGTTGGGAACTCCTAGCGAGCCAACAAATCCCGCCTAGCATCAAGCGCCAAACAGGGAGTCACTAGTTCGCCAACGACTCCGTGTTCTGCCCCACCAGCGGAACCCTTGATGATTAAGCTGCCCAAGTCATCCTCTCAGCCTTCATTTATACAGGGGGTGGCCGAAGAAGAACCAGAATTGGCCAAATATGTGGCTGCTCATACTGATGTTCCATCCGCAGATGATGTAATCCCACTAGAAAAGATACCTTATTTCATCAATAAAGGGCTGTCTTTGAACTACCTCGAGCTTGATAACTTTGTACAATGTACGCTATGGAACACGGTATAGGCACTCACCTACACATGCAAGTGAAAAATGTTTACACTGCAAATTAATTTACCTGCGGAAGGCGCCTACTTCATAGTCGAGGGAGAAGACCATCCAATCATCTTCAACCGGAAGAATGATCCACAGCCCTTCGCAATAGAGGAAATCGATCGACTCGGACGCCGGGAGACTGCCCTTTATCTGTATAGCTCCCAATCCAAGTACCTTATGCAAAGACAGGGGTATGATCTGGAGACTACACCAGGCTTGAACTACGGCACTGGTCGGCGGTTACCTTTACAGTTACCAGTCCCGGTCGAAAAACCACGGGATTACTACAACAAGACCAGATGTGGGCTAGGTTATGTTACACCTGCAACGACCCCTGAAAGCTCAGATGAGGAGTGCGACTGGCATTCACACTCAACTGGATCACCAACTTCTGATTCAGACGTCAGCATTGGAGACGTATTCAGGCAAGTCTTATCTGTCAATATGGCATTCGCCGACGCTTACGAAGAAGAAGAAGACATTCCTGAACTCCTTGAACTAGAGCCGGGCCCAACAGCTGGATGCACAATGGGAAAAGCGGTTTGAACAAAGAGAGCCTCCTACCGAAGATGAGGTTGTGCAAGTTAACCTCGGCAATGAGTCTTCTCCAAAACCAATCTTCGTTAGTAAAAGCAGGCAGACGAAGAGCGAGAATCGCTACTACGACTCGTCAAATAATATATTGATGTGTTCGCCTGGAGTTATGAAGACATGCCAGGGCTAAACCCGAGATTGTACTTCACAAACTCAACATTCGGCCGGATGCAAAGCCGATCAAGCAACAAACAGCGACGCTTCCGCCCGGACATTATGAATGCGATCGAAGCTGAAGTCAACAAACTGATAGTCAGCGGCTTCATTCGTAAGGAACAACATCCGGACTGGTCGCCAACATATTATCGGTCCTAAGAAAAATAAAAGATTCGAATCTGTATCGACTTCCGCAATCTGAACGAGGTGTGTCCTAAAGATGAGTTCTCCTCCCTATCACAGACATCATGATTGACAACACCTGCAACTTTGAGCGTATGTCATTCATGGATGGTTTCTTAGGATACAACCAACTCAAGATGTCTTCCGACGATGAGAAGCACACATCATTCCGAACACCGATTGGCACATACTGCTATACTGTCATACCTTTTGGTTTAAAGAATGCTGGCGCCACATATCAAAGAGCCATGAGTGTCATCTTCAGAGACCACTTACGCAAGACCATGGAGTGCTATGTTGACGACATCGCTGTCAAAAGTCGCTATAAGGAAGACCATCTGCAGGATCTAAGGACGGTGTTCGACCTGATGCGAGCGCACAACTTGAAGATAAATCCTACCAAATCCTTCTTGGGCGTATCCAGCAGAAAATTCCTGGGTTTTATCATTACTGCTCAGGAGATTCATATAGATCCGGAGAAGACAAAGGCAATCATGGAGATGGGTCCCCCGAGAAATCTTCGTGAACTCCGAGGCCTTCAAGGGAGGCTAGCTTACATCAGAGGTTCATTTCCAACCTCTCGGATGATGTCAGCCATTCACTCACCTCATGAAGAAGGGCGTATCATTCGTTTGGGATGAAGAATGCCAACGTGCCTTCGACAACATAAAGAATATTTGTCGAACCCAGTTCCGGTGGCCCCGGTTGCTGGAAAACTATTCCTGCTCTATGTACGAGCGATGGAACATTCTTTCGGCGCTCTGCTAGCACAAAATAACGATGCAGGCTATGAGCAGGCTATATATTATCTCAGTCGAATGATGATGGGGCCAGAACACCGATATACCACCGTGGAGAAGGAATGCCTCGTCCTGTTGTTCGCCATTCAGAAGATGCGACACTATGTCACGGGACAAACCATGAATGTGATCTCACGAGTCGACCCCCTCAGGGTCCTCATGACCAAGCCAGGGGCACTCAGCTCTCACCTCGCTACATGGGCGATATTGTTGTCTCCCTACCACATGATCTTCGTTCCACAGAAAGCGGTTAAAGGTCAAGCTTTGGCAGACTTTTTAGCGGCTCATCCAGGTTCGGAGTCAACCAGAATAGACGAAGAGATTCCAGATGAGGTCGCCAATTCAAATGTGGCCTCTCATGATACCATATGGCGAATGTTCTTCGACGGTGCTTCCAGAACAGGGACCAAGGGCAACACCGTACTGGAGTCGGAGTGGTACTAATTTCTCCCTCCGGGCTGGTGATCAATCGGGCTTACTCCCTCACGGAGTCCTGCTCAAACAATGTTGCCGAGTACAACGCTCTGGTCATTGGCCTCCGACTTGTAAAGGAGCTGGGGGTAGAATACCTCGAAGCATATGGCGATTCACAGCTAATCGTCAATCAGATTCGGGGTTCATACGAGGTTCGCCATGAAGACATGATCCCCTATCACCAAATAGCGATTGACATCATCTCGTCCTTGGAAGGGTTCTTCATAGAACATATTCCAGGCTCCAGAATATTGAAGCTGATGCCCTAGCAGGTCTGCCGCTTCCCTAGCAGTTTCGAACCATACTCATCACTCGGTGGATGTGATAGGCCACGAACTGGTCTGTCCCAAGAATAACATTCAGTTTGTGGTGAGCTATTCCGCTCAGACGGTTGACGAAACATCAGACTGGAGACAGCCATTCATAGACTTTGTAGTCTATGGCATCTTGCCCGAAACCCAAAGGAGGCCACCTCTATCAGAAGGCGTTCCCTCAGATTCTTCTATGATACAGAGACGAAAATGCTGTATCGACGATCTACGATGGATTGCTGCTTCGGTGTCTATCAACTACAAAGCCAAAGAAGCCGTACGTGAAGCTCATGATGACGTCTGCGGGGCCCATCAGCCTGGCCCAAAATTACAGGATTGCCTTCGACGAATGGGCTATTATTGGCCCACGATGGTTGCAGATGCAATAGGCTATGCACGAAAATGAAAGCCTGTCAAGTCCGTGCAGATTTCATCCATCAGCCATCCGAGTTTCTACACCCGACGGTAGCATCCTGGTCATTCGAAGCATGGAGAATGGACATCATTGGTCCGATTACTCCACCTTCGTCCGAGGACATCGCTTCATACTCGCAATCACTGATTACTTCTCTAAATGGGCGGAGGCTATTCCGTCGAAGTTAAGACTTCAAACATGATCAGCTTCCTTAAGCATCACGTCATCTATCGCTTTGGACTGTCCCGAAGGATCATCCATGACAATGGTCCGCAGTTCGCAAGCCATGCCTTCTATCGGTTCTACGACAAACATCGAATACAGAATATTGCTTTAACACCTTACAACCCAGCGGCTAATGGTCTGGCTGAAGCATTCAACAAAACCATCATCAAGCTGCTCAAGAAGTTCGTGTCTTCAAACAAACGTGACTGGAACGAGAAGCTCGGCGAATGCTTATGGGCGTACCGTACTACAGTACGAACGGCCACCAGAAATACCATTCTTCTTGGTATACGAGAGTGAGGCAGTTCTCCCCTTGGAGACCCAAATCCCCTTGTATCGCGTCGCTCTCACTTATCGATTGACGACAGACGATAATCACTATCGCCGACTACAAGAGTTGGTGGCTCTAGACGAGAAGCGCATTTTAGCTCAACAATGAATTGAGCTGTATCAAGCCCAAATCTCCGGAGCTTTCAACAAGAAGGTCAAAATCAGAACGTTTCAAGTAGGCGATCTTGTTTTGCAGTTCGGAGGCCGATGGTCATGACTCACAAGACCGCCGACAAGTTCCAGCCAAAGTGGAAAGGTCCGTTCATCATCGATGTTGTATCTCTAATGGAGCTTACCGCCTTGCAAAGCAAAACGGAGACTTGCTCATGTTGCCCATCAACAGCAAGTTCCTGAAGAAGTATTATGTCTGAAACGACATACCGCAAATATTCCAGATTGTAGAGTTACGTACCCTCTGGTACCGCTGAACTCACATTCTGCCTTCAAATCTTCCAGATTGTCGAGTTATGTACCCGCAGGTACCGCTGAACTCCCATCCTGGTCAATCTGTATCGTATCTTTTGGATAGTAAGTCACGTATGATCATACCTCTAAACTTTCTCCCTAAAAGAAGCTCCTTCCTCATGATCCACTACCCGCACTTCCAGTGCACAAAAAAGGGTAACAGATCCACAAATTTCCAAAAATAACCACGTCGATGTTACCTCTGAGTGTTTTACTTCCGCCAAAAATAAATCACCCCTTACATAGAACTTCCACGTCCTTGTTACCTCTGAGTCATTCTATGTACCCCTTCAGAGCCCACTTCTGCCACGTCCTCATTACCTCTGAGTAGGAAGGCTCCATCGAAGAAACCCTCATGCTTGCCACGTCCTCATTACCTCTGAGTAAGCATGTTGGTTCCCTTTCGACTTATTATCCGTACCCAAAACCGGAGTACGCCAAGGATAATAGGCCCACAAATGTCCACTGTTGACCACAAATATCCCCCACGGAGTCCACTCCTGCCACGTCCTCATTACTCTGAGTAGGAAGACCCCGCAGTAAAACCCCTATACATACCACGTCCTCATTACCTCTGAGTATATGCTGGTTCTCTCCCAACTTATTATCTGTACCCACAACCGGAGTACGCCAAGGATAATAGGTCCACAAAAGGTCTCCCACTGAGGCAACTACTACAAGCAAAGAATGGAGCGAATGTATTCTGATCAGTTACATTCACACGATTATATCTCATAAGCAAGCCAGAAAAGTTCTCTATCATTTTTTAGACAACAAGGAAGAAGATTACATTGATGTCCGGAAGAAGTAAAACATAAACTACAGCTAAAGACAGACAGAAATATCAAGACAAAAGACGGACATTTATGAGGGCCTACGAATTCTAGTTGCGGGGGACGCATATACCAATCCCTCAACCATTTTTCATAAGAAAGATCCACTTGAGCAAAATCCTCCTCCGGAGCAGGAGGGTCAGAACTCCCAATACTATCGCCGTCAGACTGGGGCTCCTCCTTTACAGCAACTTCGATAGGCGCCGGCTCTCCTTGCTGTTCCTCCGTTTTTGGTATTTCCTCCTCTTTAACGAGCGATGACTCTTGTTTGAAAGGAGGCAGCAGTTCTTCCTTCACAATGATCTCAGCCTTCGGCAGGGTTGCTGCAAGAATCAAAGATAAAAGAAACAAAGTTAGAAGATGGTCAGAGCCTTATGCGACACAATCCATAACGGGGCTTATGCAGTCTTGTTTGAGAAGGCTTCATGTGATTCGATTCGGAAAGTCCTTCATGCGGTTTAGTTCTAAAGGCGTTTATGCGGCTCAGACGTTCTCATGCGGCTCAAACATAGGACATATCCCATGCGGCTCGGATATGAGAAGTTCATGCGGCCCATACAACATATGTAGCTTCATCATACTGAACTTTAGACAGTCCAATTGTAACTACTTCCCGGTTTTTAAAATAAATAATTCGATTTCTAAATTATATAATTATTATTAGCTTTAAATAATAAATTAGTTTTAATTTATAAATTTGGTAATTTAGTTTTAGAGGGAATTAATTTTGGACCACTTTTCAAATTTGAAAAGTTGTTATAACAACTTTGGGCCCACCATGTGAACTACTAACTGATTTTTAATCATTTTCTGAAATAATGAAAAGGCAAGGGGGCCTTTTGAATAAATTTTTGGCGGGGGGGTTCTTTTTGTAATATTTCCTGGCGGGAGGGGTTATGTGCAAAAGTGCACATTTTCTTTATTAATCGGGTTGGCAGGAGAGAGAGAGCATTCTCCTCCATCCCACTTTTTCTGAGCTTTCGAGAAGGGGATTTTTCCAAATCTCGGCGAACGTCCAGCCCTAACCTCGATCATCTCCGGTGGCGACCTATTCCGGCGTCGGCATTCCGTCCAGAGCACGGCGAGCTCCCAGTCGACAGCATTCTTCTCCCTCGGCGATTTCCCTCTCGGCGTTTGGCCGATCGATGGCAGCAACGGCGCGTGACTTTTCGACGGTGGATTCGATCTCCGGCCAAGGCGAGCGGCGGCGCTCCGTTCGTCTCGAGCGGCGGCGCACACTTCTCCTCCTCCGTCCCAGGCGACCACGCCACCCTCGACAACCGACGGTGGAGCCATCGGTGGCTAGACAATGGTGATGACCTCTTCCATCGGCGGCTAGACGAGAAGTCTTCCGACGTCGTCTTTCTCTTTCCGCGACGGTCGAGGATGCTCTGTCTCAATGATGATTTCTCTCCGGCGTGCATGTTCCCTCTCCGGCCGCGCGCCATTGTTCTCCGTCGACGGAACTTGGTCCTCCTCGACTTCTTTCGGCACGAAATCACCGTTGCATCAGTGAGTATCGACCAACACCTTGAGTTAATTTTGAATTTTCAATTGTAGGATCTGTTCTTCAATTATTCTGATGACCAATTCCTTTTCTACTCGTGGATGAATTCTTTTACATCAGTCCCTTTCTAATTGAGCGGATCGCTCGGGGTTCCTTGTTTCGTAAGGAGTAAGGATGCTGTTGAGGAGAACACCAACTGTTTGTGTAATTGTCTGAACCAGGCTTCGTTCGTGTGAGACAGTTGGTCTTAATTCCATCAGTCCAAGTGAATCTATTCATCTCAGGTATTGCGCTGTCCTCTACATTGCTGTGATTGCCGCCATGAATTCTTAATTTAATTCATTATAGTCGATCGGTAGGATTTGGTCGGGATGCAGGTTGTTGGTTTGATTGTGTCCGGGTCCAAGAGTATTGTGTTCGCGTGCGTGCGTGTCCAAACCTTGCTTGAGTCCGGATAGGTGTTCGTCCTGCGCGCATTTTTTGGTGTTGTTCCTGTCCGAAGGGTGCGTGTCCAAGATTTATCCGTGTTCAATTTCTGCACATTGGGTTGGATCAGAGTGTGTCCAGGGTTCCGAATGTGTGTGTGTTCGATTCTGGAGTTGGGTTCAGAACCTCCCAAGTTGGAGATCAATGACGAATTTTCTCTTCTTATTTAATTCATTCAAGTTGTATAACTTTTCATTGAAGTTTTAGTTCTGTGTATGTTTCTTTCATAAAATTTGGTTTCTCTGAGTTAGCTGTAACAAATTTCGAGTCTGGCATTATTTCAGTGATTGAGCTTTTGCTTTGGGAAATAAGAGTTTTGAACTACATATTTTCGAAATGTTGGGTTACTGGGTCGGTTGTTGTTATGGAATGGTAGATGGAAGTATAGTGGCTGAACAGTTAATTTCGATTGAACAATCAATTTGTATAACTTGTGAACCTGTGTGTGAATGAGTTGGTTGCATTTAAGCAAGTAATTGTTGGGGCTCAAATGTTGCTGAGATCAGTGACTCAAGTTAGGTTTATTACAGTAGAAGAAGTAGCCATTATATTTAAAATGGGTATTGGTTGGAAGCTATTTAGCTTTGTGAGCGTGATTTTTTAGAGTGAGCTTGGCCATTTCTCTGTATAAGGATTTGCTGGATTACTCTTTCAGCCTCCTTTCTAGTAGAGACAATCAGTTGTTGAGAAGTAAATGGCTTACGAAGCTACTACTGGTATTTGCTTAGAACTTGAAGAGGATGGTAGATGGCAGTAAGTCAAGCTTAGGAGAGCCAAGATTGGGTTTGGTATGGATGGCTGTTGTAGAATATGGTTTAAGTGTAATCTCGCCGGTTGGGCTAAATTGAATAATACTCGACTTAATTTTCTTAAATGTTTTGAACAACTAATCTTTTGCTCATTTCCTTTGTATGGTTTATTTCGTTATAAAACCTATATAGTGTTCCATTACGAAGTCATCTTAATTTTAGTTCTATCATTAGCATGGCTAATATAGACTTATAGACTTAGTTCATTAAACTAATTTATAAGGGTAAGAAATGGCTAGTATAGTTAAGAAGAACCTAACCTAACTTGTACTTAAACTAAACAGGAGGACATCCAGCTCCACTGATTACCCATACTTTCCGGAGCCAGGCAGGTACTTTTCTACGATTTTGTGCATTTACATTCTTGTACCCTTTCTTGTGACACGTCATAGCACGACATCATGTACTCCTGTATTCCTGTACTCTTGCTCTTGTACTTATTAGTGTCGGGTGGGAAATATACTAGCCATGTGACCAATCCCGGTTACTATATATTCCTGTACCTAGCTTAGGCCTCGCACTGTGCACGCGGGTCCTAAGTCGTACCATTTTCATGTACTCCTGTGCATGCTCCTGTACTCACCCCAGCCGGTCACATGGACTAGATGTATTTCGATATTGTGCACATCCATGTCTGGTACTACAGGATTATAGTTTCATTCCTGTACATTACATTTCCTGTACTTTACATGTTTCTTGTACTTTACATTCATGTACTATAGTTCATGTACTTATTTCCTGTACTCCTTTTCTGTACTTTCATGTTCATTCCTGTCATTTCTGTACTCCTGTACTCTGTTCATATCATGTTCATGTTTTATTACCTAGAACTGTACTTTTCTCCGCTCCTGAATAGGATATGTTGCAGGTATGCTTGCAGGACATTGTTCTACTCTATGGGCCAGAGCCCAGGATTTAGCTGAGAAGGATGAGGCTTAGCTTGAGGCTTCAGGTTTAGATTACTTAGATTTACTTTGAGATATTGACTTTAGAGTTCATAGCACTTTTATTCCTGTTGATTTTGGTACATTATGATATCTGGATTTATAGATTATGGTGATCATTCTGGGATACATTTTTAGATGCTGTGATTCTATACTTTCTTGTTTATCTGGTTAGTTTTCCCTAGCTTGGTACAGCTTACTTCGTCGTATCTAACGACGAAGGCTGGACGTGTCCGACTCGTGTCCGATTATTCGGGAGCAGATCGTGACATATTTTTAGTGGTGGCCCATGCAGGTCTAGCCTAATGGTACCTAGGTCTTAGTGTACTATTGGGGAACTTGATTATACTAGGGAAACTTGATCATAGCATAGAAAAATCAAAAAATAAGGGTATATCAGGTATATTGATATTCTATAAACACTTGTTGTATTTAGGTCTAGGTTATTTTAACAGTTTTCTATTTTTCAGATAGTTCAAAAGCATGCGACACCAGAACTGTCAATCCACCTACACTTGAAGGTTTCGAGCTTCCACTACCTTCTATCGCCACTACTATCCCCATGGATAGTACGCAGTTGACGAAGACGTTTCAAGAGTTCCTTGACACCAGCAGTGGTCCTTTTCCAATCCAAACTTGCCAATGCATTTTCCGAGTTAGAGAGGACTTCCAGATTATCAGACCTTGGACTTCCGACACCGAGCGCATACTTTACCGAAAGTAGATCGAGAACCTGGAGCCGCCACTGAAGACTACCCAAGTTCTCGAGGATCCAACTTCTCTGAAGATTAGAGTCACCAGTTAGGAGATCAAGAATATAGCGTAGACAATGGAACGAGACGGAAACTAAAGCTCAGAAGAGACATGAAGACTTATGATGAAGACAACAACTATCCTGAAACCGTAAAGCATCGCCACACTCAGACCACGCTTTTCAGCCCAGCAGGAGATTCAGATTCAGATGACGACCACTTGCAAATTCTGTCGTCACCAGGACACCACTTCGAAGAGTGCCGAAAAGACGAAAGCTATGCTTGTACTGCCGATTGCCTGCCCACCAAGTCAAGGATTTCCCAGAGATCGTTGATCACGCTGCCCAAGGACGAACGCGAGAAGCACCAGGACTACAGCAAGTGGACCCACCTCTCCAGATTCAGCAATCACATGAAGCACTACCGCAGGATCAACCTGTGTCAGGACAATTGAAGAAGTTGAAGTGATTCCAGTCCCGGAGATATACTGAAGATAGACTGAAGACAGAAGATTTCTTTTGCATGGTTGGGAAAACCATGTATCTTGATTAATCATCCAGTCTTTCCTTAAATTCCTCCTAACACATTGATCATTTCTTGAAACTTCTTGTTTCTATTTTGGAACCTTGATTGATGTTCGAAACTTATTTCAAGATATTGTTTCATATTCGACAAACTTATTTCACTACAACAAAAAACCCTTTTAATGACGCTCGACAAGGAGTTTTAATGACGGCTGATACATAAGCGTTATTAAGTTGAAAAATACCTTTTTTCTATGACGGTTTTGGCTAATTCTGGGCTTTTTATAACGTTTATAAAACAAAGCGTTATTAATAGTTTAGAGCGGTGGCAAACTTGTAATATTTTTTAACTTCAATTTTTGGCAAAATCTTTGCTATAGCCCGCCTCTCCCCCAAAACATTCTGATCTTCTCCTTCTCCTCTTTCTTCTCCCTCCTCTCCCCCAACTCCAAAACCCTAACCCTAGATCCAAAATCTTTGAGGAGGGCCTCACGCTCCTCGTCGCCCTCCAGGACAAGCTCGAGGCCGTCGCGCACGCTCCTCGTCGCCCTCCGGCGTCGTCGATGTCATGGGTCCGCAACCTCCGCCACTTCATCGGTTCCGGCCGGCCTCGGATCCGAAGCCCTCATGGGTCAGTTCCTTTCTTTACACCCTCCTCTCCTCTTTCTCCTTCCTTTCCCCAACTCCAAAACCCTAACCCTAATTTTGTCCACAATTTTGTTTTTTATTTTTGACTTTGGAGGCGTAACTCCACGAACCAAAGCAAACCCCCTGTTTTCTTTCCCAAACGGCCAACACAGGGTTTAGGCTTCCCATTCATCTTCTTCCTCAGATCCCAAATAAATCTAAAAGCCCTTGCTTTTTCCCAAATCTATCCACAACCATGAGACCTCCTTCTTCCTTCCTCCGTCTCCTTTCTCCCAGAAACCCTAGCTCCCGAATCCATCACCATCCGCTATTACCGCTCCCCTCCTTCTACTCCACTCCGTCACTTCCTCCCACCACCGACCGCGTCTCCTCCATCGTCGAAGACATCTCCTCCCTCACTCTCCTCGAGGCCGCCGACCTTACCGAGACCCTGCGGCCGCCTCGGGGTTGAGCAGATGCCCGTTCTGGCTGTCATGTCCCCGGGAATGGGATTCCCGACGCCGCGCCGCGGGAGGAGGGGGGCAGGCGGAGGAGCAGCCGGCGGCGGAGGAGAAGAAGGAGAAGACGCTGTTCGATCTGAAGCTGGAGGGCTTCGAGGCCGCGGCCAAGATCAAGATCATAAAGGAGGTGAGGAGCTTCACGGACCTCGGGCTCAAGGAGGCTAAGGAGCTGGTGGAGAAGGCGCCCGTGGTGATCAAGCAGGGGATGCCCAAGGAGGAGGCCGAGAAGATCGCGGCGAAGTTGAAGGAGATTGGCGCAAAGGTCGTCTTGGAGTGACGGACGATTAGGTACTTTGAGCTGTTTCCTTCTTTTTTGTGTTAGATTTTGTTATCGTTTTTGGTCCGAATCTTGATTGTTTTAATCAAGATAGATGAACTGAGGATGCTCAATTTGATGCCAGAATGACATATTTATCGATTTATATTATGTTTCGCTTCATAACTTCTGAAAGTGGTGACTTTGTCATTGCAATAAATAAGGATTGAGAATGGTTTGATTACTTGAATCAAAGTAAGATAGGAAGTTTCTTTCAAGCCAGTAACATCTGGTGACACTATGTCATTTGCAAGAATAGAGTTAAAGAGATCCTTTGCTGCATTAACCTTACCAACTTGAAACATTCTTTCAATTAAAATATTGAAGGTCGTAGCTTCCAGTTTTCCTTTGACATGATAGAGTGTCCAACAGATTCATGGCCTCATCAATGTGGTGATTTCTAAAGTCCACGTAATATTATATAATAGGTATGGAGTTCTAGGGAAGTTCCAGAAGCAATCATTTTATCTTGTATTTCTTTTGCGTCAGCAACTCTTCCAGCACGGTATAATCCATCTAAAATAATATTGTAAGTAGCAAGTGTTTGCTGCAATCCCTTACAAGGCATCAAAAAGGTGTCTAGCTCTATCAACCTTTCCACACATACAAAAGCCAATGATCAAGATGTTGTAAGTAACAGTACTTGGTTTATGACCTCGTGAGAGCATTAGCTCAAAAACCTTAAATGCTTTACTTGCTTTACTATATTCAGCAATGCACTTATTCAATATTCCCAAATATTGTGGACATTATATACTAATGGTAAATTCTGAGATAAGAAAACACATTAGATAAATTTGCATATAAATTTAAGTTTGTAAGGGAGTTTTGGATTTGTCTGGACCTACCACCGACATTGAGACTTTACTTCAATTTTGATGACCCTAATGAGTTGGCTATATGATTATCCAACTTCAACTTAAAGACCTTTATAGATCTTGTTTTTAAGTGTCATGTAATTTGTACTGGGTGGTTCTTGATTCCTAGATTCCTTTGGTAATTATATTTTCAGATATTCAACTTTTATCTATTTATTTCTTTCATATCTGCTAAGTTACTTTGTGCCCCTGTTTTCTTTACTAATTTTATACTTGCATTGACTAGTCTCTTCTAATACCTCTGTAAGGGATGTTCCACTCAATTTTGTGCTTGTTCGTTTAGTTTGTAAGTTGTTTTTTAGGACACTGATCGGTCATTTATATCAAGAAAATTGTGTGATTACCATCTTCTTTGCGTTCAGATTCAGGTTCAACTGATTGTTGTTTAGCAAAACTTCATGGCGAGAATAAAACCTAAGCACTTCTACTCCAGAGCAAAAAGAAGAAGGGGCCAACTCGAATCAGTCTCACTACATCATTGCTTGCAATCTTCTTTACCTTTCCGTTTCAATTTATGTTGTTTTCCTTTACGATTTCTTCTTTACCACATAGTTCTTTCCGTCTGAGTTATTCTGATATGTTTCTTATTGTTTGCTAAAGCACTCAGAAACAGCATTTGGAGAACAAAAGAAGTTTGATCTTCCTAGTTATGTTGTAAGTTATATAAGCATCACGTTTTTATGGGTTTATTCAGTTTAAACTGTGTTGGGATTGGAACAATTTGTGAACGTTTTGTTTGGTATTTTCCCAATATTTGGAGTGTTCGTCTGTTAGAACTTTTAGCTCAATTGGATAGTTATGAACCCTGTTCCTTATTTCTATGATCGGAGGTTCATCTTAATGATGAGAATATCAAGTTTCATTATGAGTTTAGTCATTTCTATCATGCTGGGATTGGATTCAACTTGCGAGAACTGAGAAGATGAAAAACTCATCAGAAAAGTAGCAAGATTGGTCGCGACAGCTGTTAGTTTGATTTCTCTCTGCAACACTTTTTTTCTTTACTATCATTCTTGTTGTTGAGTTTACTAATATTTGTTGGCTTGACTCTGCATCTGTCTGATGGTTGTGATGTGTCTATAATTGCTTTTCAAATGCAGCAAGCGCATCAGTGGCTTCGATATGGCACCTTCAGCATCAGCTATGGTACCAGGTGTTGCTCTTCCAGGTGATTTATTATCAAATTTTTACATCATTTTTGTAGTTTAGCTATTGGTTAATGTGTAATTTGTGGAGCTGCTAGTAGAACATGTTGCGGCTTGGAAGCAGGATCTGTAGTAATTGGGCTTTAAATTTCAATATTTTAGTGTTGTTTCTAATGTACGATTAGTACTAAGTTTTATTAATATTTTTAATCAAACTGAGAGAATCTTTCTTGTCTTCTTGTTTTGGTGGTTGTTTGTTTGTTTTCTGTATATATGTAGTTCTAAGAAGGCAATTTTGTGCCACTTATCCCCTGCTGCCAATGGGCGAGAGCTGGCTACTGTAGCTTTTATCTACAAGGAGGAATTAGTACGCCGGTTTGATGGATCTTGTTCCTCTTCAACCGGCAAAGCTGAGTTTGAAGATGGGTAGAACTTTCAGAATTGGATGCATTTCAAGCTGCAGCTCGGGTACATTCTGTATTTGGATAGCAAAAGAGATTTATTCCTATTTTTTGGGTACATTCTGTATTTGGATATTCAATGTAATAAAGATGTTGATATGTACTCTATTTTGAGAAATGTAATAAAGATGGTGATATATAATGTTAAATTTTTGGAATGTAATATATTCTGTGCAGTATAGAGCATTATAAATGTGCTAATTTGAATAGTATAAAGTGTTATAAATGTGCTACATTGAGCCTATACATATTATCTATTCATGACGTTTTAAAATTGTTCTGAATTGTGCACTAATATTAACTATTCATAACGCTTTTATAGAAACTATTCATGACGGTTATTTTATGACGCTTTTAAAAAATATTTATAACACCCGTTTTCATAACGGTTGCTTTGGAAAAAAAAGCGTCATGGTTTGTCATTAATGACGTTTTTAGCCGTCATTAAAAGGGTTTTTTGTTGTAGTGTTTCAGACCCACATTTCGATATTTGTTTAAAATCCATTATTCGATACCGTTTGCACATTCATTCATGATCTTGTTTCCTAGCGATGGCTCCTATTTGTAAATTTTGTTCTCTTATCAAACTTCGTGTTAATTAAGATTTAATTCCTACTCGAGATTTATTTTGAAACCTGTTCCTTATTCGAAGCATTATTTGTGCTTCGTCCTATTTAGGACATTGTTGAGGATACCTTTGAGGGTTTTGAAGATTTTGTTTCCTATTCGAGACTTGTTTCCTCATTCATGACTTTGATTTTCTAGTCGAGAGTTGTTGGTCCACTATTTTTGTTCCGATCTTGTCTCCTATCCAAGATTTTGCTTGTTTCATGGATACTTGTTTCTACTCGTTTATTGATATTCTGTTCGCTAATCGAACTTGTACTATTCCAGAAATATTCCTACTTGAAATATCCCCCTAAAACCTTGCTTGAACCTTCACTCCTATTGATGCTTGTTTGGGATTCTATTCCTATTCCAGATTTTATATTTATTCGAGATTGTTCTTTATCTGCGGCTTTGTTTCAAACTTATTTGAGATTTGCTTGTCGTATATTTACGATCCAATACCTTGTATTCCATTCACTAAATGATACATGCTTCCATTACTCTTCGTAACCTAGCTTTCTATTTGAGATTTCTATTCGTGATTTTGTGTCCTATCCGTGACTTTGTTAATACTTGATTTTCTATTGTTTACTGTGTACCTTATTGAAGAATTCATTTTCAATTCAAGTTTGCTCGAGGTTTCATTGATATTCGAGATTTTATTGAAACTTGTACGGAATTTTATTTATTTTGAAACTTGTCTCCTATCTAATACCTTGCCTTAGTTCATCCTTCGAGACTCTGTTATCCCTTCGGGATAATGTCCCGTATATGGAATCTTGTTACCATTCCATATATCAGTTGGAATTCCGTTATAATTTGAAACTTCGCTCCCTGTCTGAAATTTTAAATCTCCCTGGTTGCCCTCTTATACTCACCGATGGGATTCCTTGTCGTCTTAGTACCTAATAAACCCTTGTATTCTAATAGTCAGGTAACTTCACCATTTCGTGACTTGGACTATTGAAACTCATTTTGAATTCCTTGGAACTCTTTTGAAATTCCTAGAGATAAAGTCGAGAGGCTATTCGATGACCTACTATAGCATGACAGTTGCGCGCTGCAGCCATTAGCTGGATTATGGAGGCTGAGGGTTCACTGCAGCCAGTAGCGCACTGGCGAGGCAGGAACTCTAAGTTGAAATGATTTCAGACAATCATAGGTTTTTCGAGTACTGTCGGGACTTGTCAAATCTTATATTTTGATCTCTTGAGTTGCTTGTTAATAATTGTTTGAAAATGGATAAGGTTGACATAATATTCTGTGACATATTGATGTTTGAGCTACGGAGCCGAAAGTCCACTGCAGCCAGACTATACTGGCGGGGTAGGGATCTAAGCAAAGTGATTTCAAATACCTGTATGTTCTCGGGTATCATGGAAACTATATCCCTTTTTATATGATTATTGGTTTTCGAGAATCACAGATCCTTACAAGTTCATCCTGATTTGATACAATATCTCGAGTATTTCGTATTCCTAAATCAACCCTTGTAAATTTTTCTTCTAGCACTTTATCGTTAGATCATTGAATTCCTCAAAATTGTATATTACCAGATTGTGATTTCGTATTTGTTGTGTTTTGTCTAAACTTCAATCTTAAATCATGTCTATTTGACCATGTTTTCCTATCTTGTCCTGGTCCACTTGTGTTAAACTATCAATTTTGATCGTAGTTAATAGTTTGTGTCTTCATGATTTTACTCCTCTAAGTTGTAATTGAAATTCCTTCCACTTCGTGACTATTTGATCCTCGATCTTTGTCAAAGCGTGATATTCCAAACTTCTTGTGTGTACTTGGACTCAAGGCTTAGAGCGTCATGGATCGACAAAAGCACTAGGCGGACAACAGCAGATGATCACCGGAGTTCACAGTTAGAAGCAGAGTGTTCCTGAAGAATCTCGCCGACCAGAGGCACCATTCGTTTGGGCAGAGGCAGAAAGTTCAGTCCGAGATTCATCGGGCCTTTCGACGTGATGACGCGTATTGGCGAGGTGGCATTTTGACTAGCGCTTCCAGCTAGCTTGGAGGAAGTGCACGACATTTTCTATGTGTTCCAGCTTCGACACTACATTCCAAATCCGAGCCATGTGGTGGACTATTCAGAGCTAGCGGTGGGTCCGAGCTTGACCTACGAGGAGCAGCCAGTGGAGATCCTCGATCGGAGGGAGAAGCGCTTGCAGAACCAGACTATTCCTCTTGTTCGCGTCATGTGGAGACACCACTCTCCGGGAGAGTCCACATGGGAGCGCGAGGACGAGATGCGGGAGCGCTATCCCACTCTGTTTGATTGTCAATTGTACTATGTTCTTATGGAAATCTATTTTTAATAATAACTGGTGTTTGGAGCTTTTGTAAATTGCTGAGATTTGTTTTTGGTCCTTTGAATTTCGAGGACGAAATTTGTTTAAGGGAGGAAGATTTGTAACTCCACTTCCCGGCTTTTAAATAAATAATTCGATTTCTAAAATTATATAATTGTTATTATTAGCTTTAAATAATAAATTAGTTTTAATTTATAAATTTGGTAATTTAGTTTTGGAGGGAATTAATTTTGGACCACTTTTCAAATTTGAAAAGTTGTTATAACAACTTTGGACCCACCATGTGAATTACTAACTGATTTTTAATCATTTTTTGAAATAATGAAAAGGCCAGGGGGCCTTTTGAATAAATTCTTGGCGGAGGGGGGGGTTCTTTTTGTAATATTTCCTGGTGGGGAGGGGTTATGTGCAAAAGTGCACATTTTCCTTTATTAACCGGGTTGGCAGGAGAGAGAGCGCATTCTCCTCCATCCCACTTTTTCCTGAGCTTTCGAGAAGGGGATTTTTCCAAATCTCGGCGAACGTCCAGCCCTAACCCCGATCATCTCCGGCGGTGACCTATTCCGGCGTCGACGTTCCGTCCAGAGCACGGCGAGCTCCCAGTAGACAACATTATTCTCCCTCGGCGATTTCCCTCTCGGCGTTTGGTCGATCGATGGCAGCAACGACACGTAACTTTTTGACAGTGGACTCGATCTCCGGCCAAGGCGAACGGCGGCGCTCCATTCGTCTCGAGCGGCGGCGCACACTTCTCCTCCTCCGTCCCAGGCGACCACGCCACCCTCGACAACTGACGGTGGAGCCACCTCCATCGGTGGCTAGACAATGGCGATGACCTCTTCCATCGGCGGCTAGACGAGAAGTCTTCCGACGTCGTCTTTCTCTTTCCGCGACGGTCGAGGATGCTCTGTCTCAATGATGATTTCTCTCCGGCGCGCGTGTTTCCTCTCCGGCCGCGCGCCATTGTTCTCCGTCGACGGAACTTGGTCCTCCTCGACTTCTTTCGGCGCAAAATCACCGTTGCATCAGTGAGTATCGACCAACACCTTGAGTTAATTTTGAATTTTCAATTGTAGGATCTGTTCTTCAATCATTCTAATGACCAATTCCTTTTCTACTCGTGGATGAATTCTTTTGCATCAGTCCCTTTCCAATTGAGCGGATCGCTCGGGGTTCCTTGTTTCGTAAGGAGTAAGGATGCTGTTGAGGAGAACACCAACTGTTTGTGTAATTGTCTGAACCAGGCTTCGTTCGTGTCGGAGACAGTTGGTCTTAATTCCATCAGTCCAAGTGAATCTATTCATCTCAGGTATTGCTCTGTCCTCTACATTGCTGTGATTGCCGCCATGAATTCTTAATTTAATTCATTATAGTCGATCGGTGGGATTTTGGTCGGGATGCAGGTTGTTGGTTGATTGTGTCCGGTGTCCAAGAGTATTATGTTCGCGTGCGTGCGTGTCCAGAACCTTGCTTGAGTCCGGATAGGTGTTCGTGTCCTGCGTGCATATTTTTGGTGTTGTTCCTGTCCGAAGGGTGCGTGTCCAAGATTTATCCGTGTTCGATTTCTGCACATTGGGTTGGATCAGAGTGTGTCCAGGGTTCCGAATGTGTGTGTGTTCGATTCTGGAGTTGGGTTCAGAACCTCCCAAGTTGGAGATCAATGACGAATTTTCTCTTCTTATTTAATTCATTCAAGTTGTATAACTTTTCATTGAAGTTTTAGTTCTGTGTATGTTTCTTTCATAAAATTTGGTTTCTCTGAGTTAGCTGTAACAAATTTTGAGTCTGGCATTGTTTCAGTGATTGAGCTTTTGCTTTGGGAAATAAGAGTTTTGAACTACATATTTTCGAAATGTTGGGTTACTGGGTCGGTTGTTGTTATGGAATGGTAGATGGAAGTATAGTGGCTGAACAGTTAATTTCGATTGAACAATCAATTTGTATAACTTGTGAACCTGTGTGTGAATGAGTTGGTTGCGTTTAAGCAAGTAATTGTTGGGGCTCAAATGTTGCTGAGATCAGTGACTCAAGTTAGGTTTATTACAGTAGAAGAAGTAGCCATTATATTTAAAATGGGTATTGGTTGGAAGCTATTTAGCTTTGTGAGCGTTGATTTTTTAGAGTGAGCTTGGCCATTTCTCTGTACAAGGATTTGCTGGATTACTCTTTCAGCCTCCTTTCTAGTAGAGACAATCAGTTGTTGAGAAGTAAATGGCTTACGAAGCTACTGCTGGTATTTGCTTAGAACTTGAAGAGGATGGTAGATGGCAGTACAAGTCAAGCTTAGGAGAGCCAAGATTGGGTTTGGTATGGATGGCTGTTGTGGAATATAGTTTAAGTGTAATCTCGCCGGTTGGGCTAAATTGAATAATACTCGACTTAATTTTCTTAAATGTTTTGAACAACTAATCTTTTGCTCATTTCCTTTGTATGGTTTATTTCGTTATAAAACCTATATAGTGTTCCATTACGAAGTCATCTTAATTTTAGTTCTATCATTAGCATGGCTATATATAGACTTATAGACTTAGTTCATTAAACTAATTTATAAGGGTAAGAAATGGCTAGTATAGTTAAGAAGAACCTAACCTAACTTGTACTTAAACTAAACAGGAGGACATCCAGCTCCACTGATTACCCATATTTTCCGGAGCCAGGCAAGTACTTTTCTACGATTTTGTGCATTTACATTCTTGTACCCTTTCTTGTGACACGTCATAGCACGACATCATGTACTCCTGTATTCCTGTACTCTTGCTCTTGTACTTATTAGTGTCGGGTGGGGAAATACACTAGCCATGTGACCAATTCCGATTACTATATATTCCTGTACCTAGCTTAGGCCTCGCACTGTGCACGCGGGTCCTAAGTCGTACCATATTCATGTACTCCTGTGCATGCTCCTGTACTCACCCCAACCGGTCACATGGACTAGATGTATTCACTACAACAAAAATCCTTTTAATGACGGCTAAAAAGCGTCATTAATGACGAACCATGACGCTTTTTTTTTCACAGCAACCGTTATGAAAACGGGTGTTATAAATGTTTTTTAAAAGCGTCATAAAATAACCGTCATGAATAGTTTCTATAAAAGCATTATGAATAGTTAATATATCGCGCACAATTCAGAACAATTTTAAAACGTCATGAATAGATAATATGTATAGGCTCAATGCAGCACATTTATAACACTTTATACTATTAAATTAGCATATTTATAATGCTCTATACTGCACAGTATATATTATATTCCAAAAATTTAACATTATATATCACCATCTTTATTACATTTCTCAAAATAGAGTACATATCAACATCTTCATTACATTCTCAAAATAGAATATCCAAATACATATATATATATATATATATATATATATATATATATATATATATATATATATATATATATATATATCAACTACCAAAATTGTCCACATCAAAACTTGGCCACATAACCAATAATCATGAAAGCTTCCCAATCAACTGTGATTGCGTACTCATATGCTCTTCCTTTCAAGTCAACTGTTGCAGGATGCACAGTGCAAGCTTTCCAGTCGGTGTGGCTCCAGGACCATGTGAGTATCGCTTCACCGTCATCATTGCCTGCAATTAGACAATACAGAACCAAGCTATCAATTATATTGATTTAAGATTATTTGACCCACCTTCTATATGCCTATAACTGAAAAGAAAACACTTGAAAAGTAACAAATTGACTCAATTAAGTAAAAAAAATGAAGACACTACCGTGATTGGAGTAGCACCGCATCGCCACTTATTGACAGGATGTTTCAAGTTTGTTACAGTAGCCATGTAACCATTCAAACCAGCTGCTAATATATGATAGCAGATATGCCCAAGAACCTGATCATGACAAGCACAGTCATCAATCACAACACAACTGGCAACTAAAGAAGAGAGCTACTTCTCTTTCGGAACTTACATAAGCATAGTTGCCAGCATCTCCCAAACCTGGAACGGTGAATCTTAAGAAGGAAAGAATGAAAGTGAGCAAAGGACAAATCACACAAGATCATAATTACAATGGTTAGACTAGTACCCTTTCTCATTTATAACGGGATCAATCATCCCTGTATATACACGAAGCCTGAAAAAAAAAAGATTATAATTTTGTCAAGAGTGAGCAAATTTAAAAAATTTACTCAGGAAATTTTTTGCTGAGCTTCTCAAGTGCTGGAGGGGCAGCAACAGCAGATATCTGCAGCAACAATTTACATAAAACTGGGATTGGACAAATTATTTGCTGAGCTTCTCAAAGCGTATCAGTGGATTGGACAAATAAATCTGGATTGCATTATCTACAATGGTACTGAACCGACAAAGACATTGTGGACTGAAAGTACCCCAAAAGAGACTAAACCTGGAAGAATAGAGTATGGACTGAACATGTATTCAAATAGACTGATGTCTAACGGTCCTCGACTAGACAAATGGACATCTGGACTAGTACCTTAATCAAAAAATGTAGTTTGTAAAGCCTACAGCCGTCAAATGTAGACAAGTTTTTATCAGAATAGTTCCAAAAAATCGATAAAATGTTGGGAATAAACCCTGCTCCATCATTCTGTAGTTGTTGGCCTCAAGTACCAATTGATTTTTTGATTCTCATACATACAAATGCTACTACGCTTGAACCATGAGCACATCCGGAGCCTGAGAACTCCAACACACAAACTCCAAATCTCCATAAAAAAACAAATAGGTGATGTTCACCTCAAGGCATGAGTAATGAAAGCTTGTTTCTCCACATTTGAACCACTTAAACCAATTTCAAATAAAAATTGGCACCAAGTGAGACAACTCTCACTTTCATTATTCAGATTCTCGTGACAAAACTGTTACGAGACCAAAATTCAAAATAAAAGTCAGAAACCTGAAAACTATTCAATTGATAAGATGGAACATAGCCAGAGAGAGAGAGAGATTAGAACCTGTGGTATTCATCATAGTTAAATGAGTATCATATAGCCTGCATAATGGAGAAGGATAAAATGGACTTAGAAATTGAAACCACATCACATGTCTAATTTCTGGTATGATGTGAAGAAATAATTAATCACACCATTTAAAGCAAGTCTATCTATAAAATAAATATCATTAAGAACAACACTATATAAGATTATGTAACTGAAAGTGGCATACCTCTTCTATATCATGCCCCCTCTCCATGGTGAACATGATAGTACTGAGATCAACAGCCATGAATTTGACCTCAACAGCTCCAGTGCGGAGAACCATGGTCCATCTCATGGCAATCATAGGAATATCCTCCTACACATTTAAGTGGCAACACAAAATAAATATTATTGATTCCAAGTCAATTTTGAATATGGTTGATTCATATATCTGTTGGCAGCAACATGAACCATTAAGAGACATAATAGAGAGAAGAAGTTCTACATCCATGGAGTGCATTTTTGCGTACAAATCAAGCTGACACATGATTCTTCCACTGATCTGTACGCAAAAATGTGTAAAAATTTGCGTACAAGAACTATATAATTTTGTGTTATACAAGAACACATATTGATTCATGGAGCATTGTCGTTTACACATGCATAGTAAAAGTGGTCTGGCAACTAAAGCTTATAACTGCAAGTGAACTGGTCAAAGCACTTGGAGGCATGTACAATCGTACACCAAATATGGCATTGTACATTAGCACATCTGCGATGTAATTATCAGATTATATATAAGACTACATAAATGTCCTGTATGTATCTTCATGTTGCAATTACACAAGTGACTTATTGTAATCCTCGAATAATATATTTCAAGAGATAAAATAGAGATGCACAGTCGATAACCACAGTTAGCAAAACTAGACAAGTGATTAGTGAAAGGAGTTGAATACACACATCATATGGGGCATTGTCTAATTAAACATAACACCACAAGGTTGTCATTGCGTAAAATAATGAGTCCTAGAGACGAATGATATTGTTCAACAAGGATTCAAGACTATCTCAAGTTGAACGGTATCTAAAGTGTTGCCAACCCTTCTAAAAAGCTATAAAAATGGAGTTTTATCTACATGGAATAGGGAAACAAATAATCTTACTTCTTTGGAACAAAGGGCCGATCGAAGTAAGGCATGGGTTGAGCTTTTGGTACAAGTTCTCTTCTCAGCCTCCTAACCTCCTCCTCCTCTTCCAACTGTAGAAAAGTGCATATAATAGTTTTAGCTACATATAGCCCATTAATAAACTCGAGTGCTAGATGTTTAATTCTTAATGATAAAACTAATAATGTAATCCTGACAAATACCTTTCGCAGCCTTTCTCTTTCCAATTTAATTTGCTCAATGAAACTCAAACGCTCAGACACCTGGTAAGCAATTTGATACCTTAACCATAACTATGACAAGTATATGCAGATAGAAAACACTATACTTGCACCGAAGTTTTAGAGATCTTACATGAAAATCATACTCAGCCCTCTCAACTGCCCGGACATCACTATGAAGAACTAGATCCATTGGCTCAGTAGATTCTTTAGACAAGGTTTCACCAAACACTGAAAAAAATTCAGCAGAAACTAAAGGTGATCCAGTACACACAAAAAATACGGCAGAAAATGGTATAGTTGCATGATATTGAGTTAAAAGGAACAGAGTTCAGCCAACTTCAAAGAAAAGTTTCCACTGAAAAATAACGTCTTTTCAAGGAAACTTAGTTTCAAGGATAATTATGAAGACATTAGTTTATAGCAAAACACTACCAGTTGAACCAAATAGACTATTTATTTTGACAATTAGTAAAAGAAGTGATAGCTATGGCAATTTAAGCATTTTATGTTTACTTAAAATCAGGGACATTGTGATTATGAATAAAATTGAGTTGGGAAATGCAATCAAGAGAGTTTCTTCAAGAACAAATGTTGTTGATTTATATGCTTCTCTCTACTAATAAAAGCAATTTATAGGGAAGTCAGTATATGGTGTTCTAGAAAAGATTTTTGACATAATATAGGACACATATTGCATTATAAAAATATGGTACACAAAGGCATTAGACTCTTTTGGAGACAGTTCATAGAATACGAGATATAATTCAACCAAAGAGACTTGGTTATGTCAAATTGTAAAAGAAATGATAAATAAGGAATAAGGCAATTTAGACATCTTATGTTTACTAAAAATTTGTGAAATCATGATTATCAATCAAATTGAGTTCGCAAATGCAATCAGCAGTGCTCTCGAAGAGCACATGTTGCACCTTAATCTTCTTATGAACACCAATTTATGTAGTACTTTAAATATGCACTGTAATTAGCCACCTAAAGTTGTCTGGTTGCTCAGTAAAGACGAGCATAACTCAAGTCAAGATAACAAGCTCGAATTTGTCTGCACGGACACACACACCTCAGGGTTGTCCGTGGTCCATGGGAGCCCCTGTGCAATTGGTATGTGCTGTTTCTCCTCTTCTAAGAGCATCTGCTTTATTTTGCTCAGGAAATTCTCTTCTTTGAGTTTTCCTCGTTGCTGTGGATCAAAAGAATGACACTAGCACTTGAGAACATTTAGAGGTTCAAAAAGAGAAAGCAACTACCCAAATATATTTTGTCCTTGCAGGAAAAAAGCATATGTGACCGGACTCGAAGCTGCTAACAGGGTGGTAGATTATTTCGGAGAGGGCGACTTTGCGAAGATAATACCGGTGGAGGAAGACGAACCTCATATCGAAACACTAAGGGAGCTCAACAGAAGGGTGAACGAGATCCCGAGCCCACGCCTTCCCGAGCCCTTCTTCGACTCCACTTCCTGTTCTCGACCGAGCGTCGTCCAGCTCATCATAAGCACTGACCTCCCCGATCTTCTGAATCCGAAGCCACAACGCCTGGACGACCTCGACCCACCACATCGTTCCAGCCGCCGCCGCTTCCGTCGACGAGCGAGGGGTTGGGAGCTTAGGGCTTAGGGTTCGTGGGAGGAGGGGTTGGGGGCTTAGGGCTTAGAGTGAGACCTAGAGCTAGGGTTTAGAGTGAGACCTAGAGTTAGGGTTTGTGGGAGATTGAAAGGAAGAGATGGGAAATTTTAGGGTTTGGGGAGAGGAGGGAAGAGGGGGCAGAAGGAGAGCAAGGAGAATGAGAGTTCTTCTGAGTAAAATCGGAGGAAGGGATGAAATATATTACAGAAAGTTTATTACAAGTTTGTCACCGCTCTAAACTATTAATAACGCTTTGTTTTATAAACGTTATAAAAAGTCCAGAATTAGCCCAAACCATCATAGAAAAAAGGTATTTTTCAACTTAATAACGCTTATGTATCAGCCGTCATTAAAACTCCTTATCGAGCGTCATTAATTGGTCTTTTTGTTGTAGTGATTTCGATATTGTGCACATTCATGTCTGGTACTACAGGATTATAGTTTCATTCCTGTGCATTATATTTCCTGTACTTTACATGTTTCATGTACTTTACATTCATGTACTATAGTTCATGTACTTATTTCCTGTACTACTTTCCTGTACTTTCATGTTCATTCCTGTATTTCATTTCCTGTACTCCTGTACTCTGTTCATATCATGTTCATGTTTCATTACCGAGAACTGTACTTTGCTCCGCTCCTGAATAGGATATGTTGCAGGTATGCTTGCAGGACATTGTTCTACTCTATGAGCCAGAGCCCAGGATTTAGCTGAGCAGGATGAGGCTTAGCTTGAGGCTTCAGGTTTAGATTACTTAGCTTTACTTTGAGATATTGACTTTAGAGTTCATATCACTTTTCATTCATGTTGATTCTGGTACATTATGATATCTGGATTTGTGGATTATGGTGATCATTCTAGGATACGTTTTTAGATGCTGTGATTCTATACTTTCATGTTTATCTGGTTAGTTTTCCCTAGCTTGGTACAGCTTACTTCGTCGTATCTAACGACGAAGGCTGGGCGTGTCCGACTCGGGTCCGATTATTCGGGAGCGGGTCGTGACACCAATAAAGACGAAGAACGCATTGAATGCTGAAGAAAAGAAGGCTTGTGCATAAAAACATGCAACAGAGCCATTGTGTTAGGGTTTGAAGTGTTCAATCTTCCATATAGTCCTTACCCTTGATGGCAGGGTAGACGTCGGGATGGACTGGGGGCGCTACAGTCGGCGATGAGGCCGTCGCCTTCTTGCCTTTCGCCGCAGCAGAGGCCTTGGAAGCTTTGGGGGCCATCGTCGATTGATGATCGGGGAAGGAAAACAAAGACAGTGGCTTAGGGCAAAAAAAGAGGAAGACAAAAGAAAGCAAAGAAGCTTCTCTGTCCTAAAAGTACTCCTATTTATAGACAGACATAGGGAGGGCACGTGGACCGATAACCGCTTCGGATCGTGAGCTGCAGGAGAAATCGACTCCTCGGATTTTGCCCCCTCTCATAAAGGAGATTCACGCAGGGCATAAAATCCAAATATTTAATGAACCAACTCTTGGGATTCCCCAAAAGACGGCTCCAAATCATAATGAATCAAGAGCAATTAATGCCGCCTACGTGGCAGAGAGGACAGTATACGGCCAGAAGTGATCCATGTGGCTAGGGAGTCTATACGGCCAGACAGGCCATGCGGCCAAGAAGTCCATATGGCCAGAACATCCCATACGGCCAGCGGAGCTCATATAGCCATGCTTCTTATTCAAAATATTTTAATTTTTCAAATTGAAAACTTTGAAGGGGGTCTTGTAGAAGCATGGAAAAGAACAAGAAAAGCCCATGCGGCTCAAAATCAGAAGAAGCCCATACGGCTTAAAACAGACGGAGCCTCATGCGGCTCAGGAATCCATCGAAGTCTCATGCGGCTCAGAAACTCTCTGATAGCCTCATGCGGCTCAGGAAAGAATCACGTGACCCTATGCAGCTTGCTTTTTACAGCTGGCCATGAAGTGACTGCTCCCATTAAATGCTCTGACGTAAAGTGATAACTCTGACATTAAAGTTGAAATAATAAAATCTGACATGACGGTGTGTTCTTCGGGAAACGAAAAAAATCTCCTATACAGCTGGCACGATCCACCAACTTCAAAGCTCTCTATGCGGCTGCCACTCCCCTCATGCGGCTAATGTTCTTATGCGGCTCGGATCGTGGAGACTATCGTCATGTGGCTCAAATCCTAAGAAGCCACACCATGTGGCCGCTGTCCTCATGCGGCTCGGATCATGGGGATCATCTCCATACGGCTCAAATACTGAGAGGCCATACCCATGTAGCCTTGACACGTGGCTAGTCGTATGCGGCTCAAATTTCGGATGCTACACCTATGCGGCTGCCACCTTCATGCGGTTCAAAACCTAAGAAGCTACCCTCATGCGGCTATGGCTCGCGGTTATGACACGTGGCAGAAGGTCAATTTTCCCGTAATGATGGTTAGACACGTGGTATTGAATCAATCAAGATCTATCAACAAATTTCAACAACCAGATTTAGTGCAATCATCATAATTATCCAAATTAAATCAGAGCAGACAAATCGAACACGTGGCAGGAGATCCGAGCCTATCAAAATTCATGGCAATTAACATTAATTGCCCATAAGATTTGGTGCAATCCACATTAATTGCCCAGATTCATTGCAATCAAAGTCAATGGTCCAGATGATTGGCCGCCGACTTTTTTAAGGAGAGAATCATTGTAAACCCTAATGATCACACTCCCGCTCCTATAAATAGCAAGGTGCCATTCCCTTACAAAGAGGTTGGAGGCTGGACACCGGGAGAGATCTGAAGACTTAGAGACCCCCGGCGGGATACACAGAGAGACAAAGGCACGCGCAGAAGAGTCTCCCCACACATTCCGAGAGCATTTCTTCATCAGAGTCAAGGCTACGTCCGATCGTCCAAGGAGTAAGGCAGAGCTGCCGTCGCTTTTCCGAGCCTCTACCGTCACCCCCCAGAATAAAAAATAAACAATTGTACTTAGATTGTTGTACCTAGGTTTTCGTTCCTAGGCTTTCTTTATACGGGCGAGTTTGTATTGTGAGTCTAAGTTCAGTCCTCCTATATAATTGTTCTGTACTTCTACAATCAATGGCAAACACGAATCTCGTGAGAACTGCACGATCCGCTAGTTAGGCCAGTCAAGGGTGAAGAAGCTCGTCGGAACGTTAACACTTTCGGTGGAAGACGGAAGTCTGGGACAGACAGCTGAGACTTACGGTGAGGCTGATCGTCAGGAACTTCGGTTTTGGTCGTGTCATTGATATCCGCAGGATCCCAGTGGTGCAAGAGGTGCTACGCATGGTAGCTAGCGTCGACGTGACGGTCGAGGAGCTGGAGACGAATAAAGATGCAAAGAAACTCGGGAGATCGAAGATTAGTGGCTTGGGAGAGCAGGTATTCTGTCGTGGGACGACATACATGGAGTCCAGTTGAAGAGCAATGGGGTTAACATCCTCTCATCAGACTGGAGGGGGAGATTGTTGGAGTCTAGTCTGAATTTGGTAACAACATATTTGTGGAATTCAAATCTAGTTAAATATTTGATTTGATTAGATTTGGATGTCCATAATTGGTATTGTATTATTTTAGATATAATATGATTCTTATTTTATAAAATTTTATTATGATCTAAAATAGGATGTTGATGGAATATTTTAGGCATAATAGGATTTCTATTTTATTCCTGTTTAGGAAATCATATTATGACTAGAATATAATTTTTCTCATCCTATATATATGGGGTGAGGGTGGAAGCATAAAGTGGAGATTCGGGATGCTCGTCCACAAGAAAATCTAAGAGAAAGTCCGTACTTTGTTCTTAGAACTTCGTCATCCAAGACAGAAGGAAGAAGAAGATCTAATCGAGGAGTCGTCAACTTCGGTTAGGGAGATTACTACGGGTTGGTGAGTGATCTCAATTGTAATATTCTGTTTTTCTTCTTGAGAGTGGTGAGGAGGTTGAACCTATTAGGACAAAGAGTTTAACGTGAGTTTTGTCAATCTTGTAATTTCATCTGAGTTTTAATGGTTGAAATTTGTCCAGGTGACGTACATCACCGTCATATACTTGTCTTCATCTTGTGCTTGGTGTCCGTTAGACGAGGGTTGGTTTTGATCAGGTGGATTGGCAAATACTTCCATACGCGCCCAACAACTTCGAGTTTTAGTCCAAATTGAGAGTTATATGTTTATACTATTCCAATTAGATGCTAATATATTTTGAAGGTATTTCTTACTTTTCTTATGATTTCTGAATTTCTTAGTTGCATTCAAACTCGCAGATCCAAAATTGCTCTTATGTTATTTCATGCAATATCGTTGCCAATTCGACTGAACACAAGTTGCATCAACTCAAAGATTGGGCGCTTGAAGTGCAGTATAGAACATAGTATCTAGCAAATCAGACTGACTGAACCTTGCTTTCCTGATAACTTGTAGTTCAAATTGTGCAGTGCAGAGCTTTACAGAGGACTGTGGAGCAGACGTGATCACCGCCACGGTTATGTGGCCGGAAGTCTGGCAAATAGCAGAGACAAGGCTAGCTCCCAGACATTGTCGTAGGAGTCGGGATCGTACAATTGGTGCCGGGCCTTTACGCAATTCTTCGTATCAATAATCCTCCTACATGCAAGGTGTCATAGGAGTCGGGGTCCTCAAGGATCAGCCTACAGTACGGGTCCTACATGCAAGGTGTCATAGGAGTCGGGGTCCTCAAGGATCAGCCTACAGTACGGGTCAAGGGATGACTAAAACTAGCTCCGAATAAGACAACCCAACCCCCGATCACTATCCGCGCCAAGCTTCTGGCCAATGTTTCGTTCATGGAGCCGTTCTTCCCTTCCGATTTAATTTGGTCATGCTGGTCCGCTTGAAAAACAAACACTTGCCACGGATCATCACAAAGCCGTTCACAAGTGAGGTGTGGTTGATGATTGAAGCCCCTTCACTTACCTAAGCATTGCCTACTGGTACTTGGAGCATAGAGGAAACCCTGAATTTGTTGGCCCATGGTGGACGCCACTTGGAGCTACACTTTGGTTTGACATAATTTTCATCCATAACCTTTGCACATGGTAAGTGGCATCCATCCAATACTCGGACATTGAAGTCTAGAGCTCATAGCATACCCGAGTTTGAGTATACATGGTTCTGAGAGTATCTACAAGGATACCTTTTATACAATATATTTATTATAATATTCATCAGTAGTACAGCAACCCTAGTTAATTAAATCTTGTTTGGCACATATTTTAAGCAGGCTTTATTATTATATAAAAAAAAACATATACCGCTATGTCGATCTAACTTCTCAGTCCAAATGTACATTTGATTGGTGGGAAAAGGACATGAATATTTTCATATAGGTAAAATAAGTAGTCACCTATATTACACGGAATCAGATAGGGATACGAAAATGAATACAAATACTATTTGTCAGTGTGTTCGTACAACACAGGTGGGGCATATTGGAATCAAGGGCATACCCATATAGGAGGCTCAGGTGGGCTCCACCCCACCCCAAAAGATTTTTTTTTGCTTTTTTTTCATGTATATAATTATTTTTAAAAAAAATTCATGTGAAATAGACCACACTTAGCCCACCCCAGTCCACTACAACCCACCCAAACTCGATTTTCTGGTTCCGCTCTTGACTGGAATAGCAGAAATATCTAACCCTTGACGTTCAGAGTTATGGTGGTGTAGTTTAAACACTACAAAATTTTGTCAGATTAGCGACGGCTAAATACGTCGCTAACCTCGATGAAAACGTCGCTAAATCAATTTAGCGACGTTTAAGGCGACGTTTCGGGAACGACGGAAAAAAAAACGTGTCGCTAAACGAGAAAACGTCGCAAAACGTCGCTAGGGCGACGTTATTTGGCGACGTTATTAACGTCGCTAATTAGCGACGTAATTTGCGACGTTTATTGGTTGACGCTAATTAGCGACGTAAACGGTGACATAATTGTGTTGTCGCCGTTTGGCGACACTGTTGCGACGTTTTGGCGATCACGAGCTGACATCAGATTATGGTGCCACGTGTTGCCACGTCAGCATTTAGCGACGCGTTTAGCGACATTTATTAACGTCGCTAATGTTCAGCGACTAATATTAACGTCGCTAAAAACGTCGCTAAGTTAAAAAAAATATAAAAAAATAGGTTCCAGAATGCAAATGGTGCTGGAGCTGGAGCCTGAGCCAAAATACAGAATACGAAATACAAAATACAGAATCCAATCCCTGGGTTCGCCGACCCCCTCGGTGGAACACTCAACACCGGCACGCACAATACATTCCAGAATATACAAAAAAATATAAAGAAAAAATACTATCCGCAACGAACAATGTCAATATATAATATCCTCAACAAACCAAATCAATATCCGCAAATACGTACAAACTCAGTATCCTCAACGAAAAAACTGAATATCCCCAAATACGTACAAAGTCAAAATATAAAATACAGAATCTAATCCCTGGGTTCGCCGAAAATATAAAAACAAAGATTGACACACAGTTATAATTCATATGTGTTTTAAGTGTGAGAACGGATGGCTCAGAACGCAACCCAAAATTCATTCTAGCATACATTAGTGTGAATCATCTATGTTCTGTACATATGGTGTAGTATACGTTCTTATTGAATCTAGTATCTAGTATCTGAAGAATGTAACAGAATCAAGATGAACTCACATAATGTAATACTAAAATATCATCTACTACTATATAAGATATAGTGATAGGTTGTCGTATCATCATTGCCGAGGGATGAGGGTCGGAGGACAGTCAACTTTATCTACGGCTACATAGTTTCTGCCTCACCAGTCGAATGGCTGCAGGAACTATGTTCTGATCACCATGTCGTACCATAGTTTCTGTCTCACCAGTCGAATGGTTGCAGGGACTATATGTCCCGATCACCATGTTACCAATTAACCAACCAACAAAACTACTTGTTACAAATATCGGCACTATATGTCGCGAAACGTCGCTATGACGTTGCTAATAGCGACTAATTTAGCGACGTTAGTATGAACGTCGCTAAATTCTAATTATATTCCCCCACAAATTCATTTTTCCCCATTTTACTCTCTCACTCTCCCCCCCCCCCTCCGGCGCTCTCACTCTCTCCGGCGCTCTCACAGTACTTAAGTGTGAGAACGGATGGCTCAGAACACAACCCAAAATTCATTCTAGCATACATTAGTGTGGATCATTATGTTCTGTACATATGGTGTAGTATATGTTCTTATCGTATCTAGTATCTGAAGAATGTAACAGAATCAAGATGAACTCACATAATGTAATACTAAGACATCATCTACTACTATATAAGATATAGTGATAGGTTGTCGTATCATCATTGTCGAGGGATGAGGGTCGAAGGACAGTTAACTTCATCTACGGCTACATAGTTTCTGCCTCGCCAGTCGAATGGCTGCAGGAACTATGTCCTGATCACCATGTCGTACCATAGTTTCTGCCTCGCCAGTCGAATGGCTGCAGAGACTATATGTCCCGATCACCATGTTACCAATTAACCAACCAACAAAACTACTTGTTACAAATATCGGCACTATATGTCGCGAAACGTCGCTATGACGTCGCTAATAGCGACTAATTTAGCGACGTTAGTATGAACGTCGCAAAATTCTAATTATATTCTCCCACCAATTTATTTCCTCCCATTTTACTCTCTCACTCTCTCTCTTCCCCCCTCCGGCGCTCTCACTCTCTCCGGCGCTCTCACAGTACTTAAGTGTAAGAACGAATGGCTCAGAACACAACCCAAAATTTATTCTAGCATATATTAGTGTGGATCATTATGTTCTGTACATATGGTGTAGTATATGTTCTTATCGTATCTAGTATCTGAAGAATGTAACAGAATCAAGATGAACTCACATAATGTAATACTAAGACATCATCTACTACTATATAAGATATAGTGATAGGTTGTCGTATCATCATTGCCGAGGGATGAGGGTCGGATGACAGTTAACTTTATCTACGTCTATTAGTTTCTGCCTCGCCAGTCGAATGGCTGCAGGGACTATGTCCTGATCACCATGTCGTACCGTAGATTAATGCAAATAGAGCTGGAGCTGTAGCCTGAGCCAAAATACGGAATACAAAATACAAAATCCAATCCCTGGGTTCGCCGATCCCCTCGGTGGAACACTCAACACCGGCACGCACAATATATTCCGAAATATACAAAAAATATAAAGAAAAAATACTATCCGCAACGAACAATGTCAATATATAATATCCGCAAATACGTACAAACTCAGTATCCTCAACGAAAAAACTGAATATCTCCAAATACGTACAAAGTCAAAAATATAGTACAGTCCAAAAATGCAAAAACGAAACTACTGATCGCCTAGAGCTGGACACGGTGCTGGAGCCGGAGGAGCGCCACCAGATGACGCACAAATACCGCTCGAGTGAGCCAAAGACATGCAGCCACTTCTCTCCCTCCATTCCCCCTCTCCCTCTCTCATGCTATCAACGTCACAACTTTTCTAGTGTTGCTCCCTCTAATGATGATGAACACAAAAATCAAAGACCTCCCTCTCCTTTCTCACTCTTCACATTTCTCACAACAGGAAGGATCAGTATTTTCTAGTTCTCTTCCATCCATCCATTCCTCCGTTCTGATCAAGCCTCCACATATGATATCCAGCTCAAGTGTAGAGGCGGGAGAGAAGAAGTGGGCAGGAAGAGGAGGGGGAAGCAGTACAGCCGGCAACATGACCTGGAGGAAGTACAGAGGCTTTCTTCAACATCCGTAGGAGAACTATAAGGATATATTTTTTTCACAATATGTTACCTTGTCAAAGATCCTTAATGTGACAACCATATTACCACGGTGTCAGAAGACTAACATGTCATAATTTTCTAAGCCGTGTGTTTTGACATAATCCTTCCAACTCTTTCCTCCTATGTAGTAATCTTGCATTTCTTTATGAAGTGCAAGATTACTACATAGGAGGAAAGAGTTTGGAGGATTATGTCAAAGCATACGGCTTAGAAAATTATGACATGTTAGTCTTCCGACATCGCGGTAACATGATATTCACATTAAGGGTCTTTGACAAGGTAACATGTTGTGAAAAGATATATCCTTATAGTTCTCCTACGGATGTTGAAAAAAACCTACTGAAATTCCTCCAGGTCTTGCCGCCGGCTGTGCTACTTCCCCCTCCTCTTCCTGCCCAATTCTTCTCCCCCGCCTCTACACTTGAGCTGGATATCATATATGGAGGCTTGATCAGAACGGAGGAATGGATGGATGGAAGAGAACTAGAAAACACTGATCCTTCCTGTTGTGAGAACTGCGAAGAGTGAGAAAGGAGAGGGGGTCTTTGATTTTTGCGTTCATCATCATTAGAGGGAGCAACACTGAAAAAGTTGTGACGTTGATAGCATGAGAGAGGGAGAGGGGGAATGGAGGGAGGGAAGTGGCTGCATGCATTTGGCTCACTCGAACGATAAAATAGAGCAAAAAAAATATAAAACGATAAAAAGGAACAGAAATGACAAAAAAACGAAAATACGAAAAAAGACCAAAAACAAGAGGGAATTAAAACGAGAAAAAAACGACAAAAAGATTAAAAAACGAACAAAAACGTACAAGGTCGACAAAAATCGATAAATAACATGCAGAAATGACAAAAAAATGTGCAAAATCGACAAAAAACGTAAAAAATTAAAAAAAGATAAAAAAAAGGCAAAAAATGAACAAAAACGACAAAAAAGGACAAAAAAAAAGGGACAAAAACGACAAAAAAAAACAAAAATAACCAAAAACGAAAAAAAATGACAAAAAAGAAACAAAAACGATAAAAAACGGACAAAAACAACAAAAAAGGACAAAAACGACAAAAAAAACAAACAAAAACAACCAAAAACGAACAAAAAATGACAAAAAAAAGGAACAAAAACAACAAAAAAACGAACCAAAAAAGACAAAAACGATAGAAAATCGAACAAAAATGACAAAAAACAAACAAAAATTACAAAAAAAATGAACAAAAACGACCAAAAACGAACAAAAAAGACCAAAAACAACAAAAAAAAGACAAAAACGATAAAAAAAAAATAAAAACAACAAAAAACGAACAAAAATGACAAAAAAAACGAACAAAAACGACAAAAAAACGGACAAAAACAACAAAAAAAAGGACAAAAACGACAAAAAACAACCAAAAACTAACAAAAATGACAAAAAATGAACAGAAACGACAAAAAACGAACAAAAAAAAAGGACAAAAACGACAAAAAACCAAACAAAAATGACAAAATACGAAAAAAAAATTACAAAAAACGAACAAAAACGACAAAAAAGACAAAAAATAAACAAAAAAGGACCAAAAACAACAAAACGACAAAAAAACAAACAAGAACAACGAAAAAACGAACAAAAAGGACAAAAAAACGAACAAAAACGACAAAAAAACTGACAAAAACAACAAAAAAGGACAAAACGACAAAAAAACAAAAAAAAACGAACAAAAATGACAAAAAACGAACAAAAACTACAAAAAACGGACAAAAACAACAAAAAGTGACAAAAACGAACAAAAAAGCAAACAAAAACAACCAAAAACTAACAAAAATAACAAAAAAACCGAACAAAAACGACAAAAAAAACGACAAAAAACGAACAAAAAACGACCAAAAACGACAAAAAACAAACAAAAACAACACAAAATGACAAAAAAAACGAACAAAAATGACAAAACGAACAAAAGATGCCACATGGCTTACAACTCATAAAACTCATACAATCAATATTGTTCCATATATTATGTTCCTTATAAACAAAAAATAACATCTCTAGTCGAACCCTGAATTTGTGAGGTGTGGTTGATGATTGCAGCCCCTTTACTTACCTAAGCATTGCCTTCTGGTACTTGGAGCATTGAGGAACCCTGAATTTGTTGGCCCATGGTGGACGCAACTTGGAGCTACACTTTGGTTTGACATAATTTTTATCCATAATCTTTGCACATGGTAAGTGGCATCCATTCAATACTCGGACATTGAATTAGAGCTACAGCTTCGATATGGATACATTTTTCCGTGTTGTGAAACTTTTGACATTGTCGGTGGGCATATTGGAATAATACAAGTATTTAATCCTCGGGGCTCACCAGAAGAACTACAGAGTTGTGTAGTGCAGAAACTTTTGACAATGCAAATTTTTGTATTCCGATCATTTCTTTTTGACCTTCTGCGGCTTGCAGGAAGGATATAAGGCTACTATACTAAAGTTGTGATGGTTGTGTGGCTGTTCACAGTCTTCCCCAGCTACACTGCAACCCTTAGCTCCATCTTAACTACCGGAAAGCTCGAGCCGCTGGTAAGCGACAATAAAGTTCCTCGAGACGAAATAAATATTTACACAGTAAACAACCCAGTTAGCTATCCCTGTTAGCCCTCGGGCCCACCTGTCACCCTCTCAGCCGCGCTGGAGCAGGCTCACGTGTCAGTCAGCGCTGTGGATGACTCAGCAGTTCTATATTACGAACTGAGCCGAGCTGTGAAGCCTCTGGACCGTCCGATCTGGACGGAGCCGTCCAGATTGTGACACGTGTCACCGACTCCGCGGCTCGAGCCACTGCAGCGCCTGTCTCCTCTATATATACATTATAAAATCCAAAAAATTATATTATTTCCAATCCCTTTTTGTGTGGGTGGATCTTAGAGATCCTTCGACTTTGCAAGGCGATTGTGATCAACTCCGACTTCCGTTAGCAGATGATCAAAAATGTCCCGAGAATGGATTCTTCTCTCGGGAGCCGAGAGGTCTCGGCAGTCTTCCATGAGTCACCCTGCATACAAATGTTTCTGTCTCGGTACAAGGGTTACGCTACTTTTTTGAATAACAGGTAATAGACTCATAGCTTTATGCAATGTGTTTAGTCCCCATAGCTTTATGCAATGTGCTTTACAAAGCAATCACCAAAATCATAGCTAATAGACTCAGACCCCATCTCCAGAAAATCATAAGCCCCCTGCAGAATGCCTTTGTTCCAGGGAGACACATTGGAGATAATGTTATCATTGCTCAAGAACTCATCCACTCCATCTCCTCATTCCTGAAAACAGTTCTTTTGCTCTCAAAATTGATATGTCAAAAGCCTATGACAGGCTTGACTGGGGTATCATTAGCCAAGCTCTAATTGGTTTTGGCATTAGAGGCAAATCACATAGCCTTATTATGCAGTGCATTTCCTCTACTTCATTTGCTGTCCTTGTCAATGGTACACCTACAGAATCATTCATTCCTAGTTGTGGTATCCGCCAAGGTTATCCCCTATCGCCATATTTATTCATCATGAGCATGGAAGTGTTATTGACACTCATTAAGATTATGGATAGAAACATGTTGTATGACAGTATTAAGCTCAAGCATTGCCCAATTTCCTTCACCCATTTATCTTTTGCTGATGATCTACTATTATTTGGAAAGTGTTCCCTCCACAATATCACACAAGTCAAAATCATCATCCAAACCTTCGAAAATTGGTCTGGCCAACGAATCAACTTCGACAAATCTTCCATCTTCTTTTCCAAGAAAATCGATCCCTTCATGTGCCAACTTTATCAGAACTTGATAGGGGTTAAACCTATGAATCATACTGATAAGTATCTTGGTCACAAAATCCTTCTTTCGAAAAACAGAATCAACACCTTCTCTGATCTACTAAGCTCCAGTAACAATAAACTCCAAGCACTACAAGAAAAATGACGATCCTTGACGATTTATAAGTTGACGGTTGTCGAAAACCGTCAATAATAGTGGTTATTTTGAAGGTTTTAGCCTTACGTCAAGAAAGACAATATTTTATGTTAGTTTAGCAATTTTATAGTATAATAGTTGACGGTTTTAGACGATCCGTCAAGAAATATCATTTTATAAATCGACGGCTCGGTGACAACAGTCATCTGATATATGTGCAAAAAAATTGGCACAAAATTTTTAGCTGCCATTATAGTAATTTTTTTAAAATTTTTATATTTGTTGACGGATGGTTGTTCTTTTAATCAAGGAACACCAGAACGAGTCTCTCGATCTCTCATAAAACTCTTTCAGAGAATTCTCTTCCTTTCCTCCTCCTCCCCTTATTAAAACCCCTCTTCTCTCCCTCCCCTTTGCCTACACCCAGCCGACCCTCTCTCTCTCTCTCTGTTTCCTCAACTCCCTTCTCTCCCTGGAGAAGCTCCTCTCGTGCGACTCCTCTCTGCCTCCCCTCCAAAGTAGCCGCTCCGTCGACCACGATCCCATGTCTGTTTCCCGAGCTCCTCCGCGGCCTCCTCATGGTCGAGCCTCTACGTCAGCCGCCCCTCGAGCACCCCCTACCCGCTGCTTCCTGGCCACCCCTTTGCCCCCTGTGCCCTAGTCGGCCTCCTCCATCGCGGGCCACCAATAGTCGACCCCGAGATCCAGCCGCCTCTCTCCACCTGCCTCCGTCGATCCGGCCATCCGACCTTCCCGAGGCTCCCCTCTACGTCAGCTGCCTACCTCGAGCTCCCCCTACCCGCCACCCCTGTGACCCCTGTGCCCTAGCTGAGGCTCCCCTCTACGTCGAACCCCTGGCCACGAGCTCCCCGCTCGACCCTCCTCCTGTTTTCCCCTTGAAGAAAACCCTAACCCTGGCTCTCCCCTTTCCTGTGGCCGTTGTTCCCTGACCAACTGGCCCTTTCCGAGATGCTATGATCGTGACCCGTACCCGAGATGTTGCGGCGACTCCGAGGCGTGCTCCTACGCTGGTGACGACGTGTCGAGGACGCATTCCCGATTTCGACACTGATTTGGGTATATTTTCTGAAACTCTTGGTTGGAATCTCTGTTTCGATTTTATACCTGTCGATGATGATATTTGGGTCTCGATCTCCCTCCCTAAATAGGGTTGTCGAATTTCTGAAGCCTATCGGATTCAACGTTGTGTGACGATCCTTTGATCGTCTTGGTTTGAGAATCTTCGTGATTCCTAGATCACGGATTCTATTTGTTGGATGTGTTTCTTCCTATATTGCTGTCGGATTTTGTATTGCTGTCGGGTTTATTCCTTGTTTGCTTGGGATTATTTTTGAGTACTCTGATACTCTTGGTAATGGTCGTTGACCAAATAAACCAAGACGTTGCAAACCATGTCAAGTACACTGGCCCCGTGTCAGTACGTGTTCAATACGTATGGAGGCACATGCAAGTACGACAAATGATGTATGATCCAAATCGGAGACTTAGTTTATCTTATTTTTAGTATCCTGTTGCCTAGTCATATTCGTGTTTTTGGTACTGTTGGGCAGTTCATTTTGGGTGCAGATACGCTCGTGTTTTATACGAGTCGATATTTGTCAAACTTCTTGGATCCCCTAGTGATGATGTCTGGGAGCAGGTATGTAACCAATAATTACTTTCTGATTACTAACCAACCAATTGTTATGTATATGCCAATGTTGCCACTTGATACTTTAAGATAACTGCATTTTTAAGATTACATGTTCCCATATGTACCACATCTGATGTCTATCCACTTGAATTTTTTTTGTTAATTGCTTACATTGGATACTTGTGTCTCCGTATAATATAAAGGAATGTGAGTACATGTGTGCATGTTTGTGTATGCGATGTTATCAACCGTCTTTAGGTAGATGTTGTATGGGCACTTTATTAAGATAACTGTATGCTTGCTGTGAATGAATATATATATGCCTTTATGTTTTTCCCCCCTCTCGTGTGTTTTCCTGGGAAGTGGCAACCTTAAATACCTGGAGAAGTCTTGATAGTTTTCCGACTCTAAAGAAATAGGAATCATTATAGAACTTCCTCTGTAGTTTAATTTTGAAGTGCCACATGTTTTAATGGTATCCTGTGGTGCTATGCATGAAGGCGAAAAATATGGATTTTATCACCTATCACCATTGGAAATCTTCTCTCTCATTTTATCTTATTCTGTTTTTCCTATTGGTCAGTTTGCTATATAACAGTGCCATTTTGGTCATATTTCTCCAAAAAAGAAGACAAATCATTGCCAATAACTTCAGGATCTTGAAATATAAAGATAATGTGGGCAAGATGTACATGCTTTATCTACTTATCCCCAAAAGGAAGTTCTCTTTAGATATGAAGATGCAATACTGTTCCCCTTAAGAAGATACATGTTCCAATAAACACTTCTCTTGCACTGCTATTGTGTTTTTGTATGCATCAGATGCCAGTTGAGTTAAAGAAAATTTACAGGTTCTTCATACTGAAGAATATCGAGACTTATCTTCTTTAAAAAAATACATACAGATTGCATCCTATTAAGCATCCAGGAGAAGCAATTGCCAAAGCATTATGGGGGTTCATGCAACAGAGCATCAGTTTGTAGCAATTGACATTTCCTCAAGGTTGGCAATCGAAACCTCCTAACACAGATGGATAAGATCCCCATCTCAGTAACCACTATTAGAACTGAAACTGGATAATTCTCAATGCAGTGCTGGATATTTCCATGTTATCTAGAGTTGGAAGAGGGGAAAAAACAGTATAGAAAAATATGTTCTGATACTTCATAGTTCATAGTTCATACACCTAATTTTTGCAACCTCCACATACTAAACTCCTCAGAGTAAAGTTGAATGTGAATCATGTGGATCTTATTTATCATTGTATGCATGTATTATTGGGGATTTCAATACACTATGATGAACATACAAAGAACTGAGTTGTCTGAAATTTATAGTGCCTCTGAACAATACATCCATATAGACTTATAGATCAATGATGTATTATTGTTCCTCAACAGATATACAGAAGCACTACACCTCCTTAACAGAGTTACTGGAGAAATCTATTTGTGCACATTATTAATTAGTTAATTATCTTCTCGATACAAACTGACTATGATTAATGCTGCGAAACATTCCACATGAACTGGATTATCATAATACAGCATATAGCGAACAATCTACTATAGTATCGATCCTTCAGATGACTTTATAGCAACAGTTAGCTTCACCACTAAGCCCATGCAGATTAATAAACCCGCATATGCTTCTCTTTTAAAGCAACAGTATAGCTTCACCACTAAGCCCCCACCACAAACTTTTAAATCTTCTCAAGCTTCTCCACTAGAGCTTCCAGTTAGCCCAATTCCTGCATCCACAACATGTCTGCTACAAAGTGTTTGACTTTTTCACAAAGCCCCCTTCACTCATGGCGACTTTCCATGCATTTCTTTTACTCCCATGGATTTCCAACAAGTAGAGGAGCAACTCCAGAACACTCTTGTTCTCAAGTTCTCTTCTGGTTGTCCCTTATTATGTTGTCTATGCAGGAACATACTCCCACCAGAGTTTGAGTCATAAACATTCATAATTTCATTTGCAAACCTAATTATTGTTGATGCTCGGGGTGCATGTTGAGTCATCGGATATCTCTACAGCCCTACTGATAGCTTTTGTTCATTACTTTGCATAATTTAGTTATTGATGATCGAGGTTCTCTCCTCGAGGAAAACCTCCCTCCGGTGGTGTGGAAGCGGTCGAGATCCAGGTACCCTCATTTCCCCTCTTTTTTAGGGTTTTTAGCTGGTATATGTTCAATTAGTCTTTGTACTTTCAAAATTATGCTCCTCTTTGTCCGACGATGTTTTTTATGAGCCCATTAGGAAGGATATCATTTACCCAGACGTTCGCTGGCAGCTTGCCAAATGGCAGCAGGTATCACAATGACAGCACATGAACGCAAACAAACTTGCCAAACGGCAGCAGGTAACATTAACATGTTTATTCCACATGATTAGTAAGTATCTTAATGTGCTTTGTTTAGTATATGTAATATCCAACTTTTAAAATGTTCAAATCATGGTGGGTTGGCCTTTGTTTTTGTAATGTCAGGATCCAAGGACTTAACTATTGGAAAATTGAAATAGGAACTCTTCATTTTGTGGCATGCCATTTGATATTTATTGGGTTGACCATATTGAAGGTTTATAATATTGGTGGACTGGGGGAGGGGGAGTGGCAAGATGCACTATAGCGAATGAGAGAATCATACAAGTAACAACAAAATTGATATCAAGTTAGGAAACACCTCTGCCACAAAGACATTAAGTTATGAGTGATCTAAATTTTACTCCTTTATGCATGTGTTGTGAGATGGAGTACTTTGAGAAGACACGTTAATTGTTTGAGCTTTCTTTGGAAAAATTTCCACTTGTGGAGTTCTCGATCAATGAAGGAACATTGATACATGCATCTTAAAATCCCCCTCTTAATTTTTGCATCGCTCTTCAAAACCTTACCAACATAATATTGTTTAAAAGGTTATTACTTTTTAATAACATTTAGGAAGTAGTGCTTAAAAACATAAAGAGAAATCTGGTATATACGTTGTCTTATAGATATATTGTATATGTGAATGGATGCATGTATGGGTTTGAGTGGTTTCTAAGAAGGGAAAATAGGCATATGTTTTAGGAGTTAGAGGGTATTAGCTAATAGGCAGTAGAGGAATTGAGGGTTTGATGCTTTACATCAGTCCTGTTAAGAACTAAAATAGAGGGAAGGTGAGGTTCTTCTCAACAGAAGTTGCTCAACATACTCTCTAAACATAGAATCCCCGGTCAATTTAGGTTTGCAACTTATCAGTAGAATATATGTTATACTATGCAAAGTGATTTGTGTTAGTTTGTGATGAAAGATGAAAACATCAATGCAGATCATCTTGTATGATTTTGTTGTTTCGTTACCATATATGCAACTCATTTGATTTGGCTTTGTTGGAGAACTATTCTAGCAGGCTTTGACATCTTAATTGGCTTTCTATGTTCAACCAGTTACTGCTGTGAAGATCAGGTAATCATCTCAACAAATCTATATCTGACGAAATGATTCTATACTTTATGGATAACTACATTATATGAACCACTTGTCTTGTTATTGATTCTATCGTGGCTGTGTTAATATATGGAATCTGTGGCCTATTTCAACCAGTTTGGGGGTAAAGTTGGAGTAAGAAGCTTATCCAAAATTGTCGAAGCAATAGGTGGAGCATATTTATAATTTGAAAGAACTGGACTCTTACGATAAGAAATCAGACGAGTTCAATTCTATTTGAAAGAACTGGACTCTTACATGTTGTCAATGTATGCAATTTTTATCCATTTTTTGATGACTGTGCCTTTAATTTTGCTATTCTTATTTTAAATTGTTATTGCTATTTTTCTAGGAATCTGTGGCCTATTTTTCTAGGTATTCAAGATACCTTGCTGTCTACAACAGCAAAGGTAGGTTAAGGGTTTTCCCTTTTGGGCTCGATCCTTGTGGCAAGTGCCAAGGATTGGGATGTCAGTTTGGGGTAGCATATGGCATTGCACTGCAGTTGCATTGGCAACTTGCTTGCAGGATGCAGTGGCAATTTGCCATGCCAAGTGTAGCAATGCACTTAGCTTGTAGCAGTAGCAACTGCTATTAGGCATCTGCAGAGCCTTGTTTGGCCTTGTCATTCCTAGACAGTAGCAGCACAGGCCCAGGCAGCTATGGCATAGCTACAGTGCATCAGCATTGCATTGCAACTAGTAGCAGTAGCAATGTGCAGTATGGCTCAGAGTTAGGCCTTTTGGATTTGGCCATTGGAATGTAGCATCAGGATTTTGCTAGTATCCTAGTTGTTAGTTAAGATTTGTGGGGGGAGGATATGAGTTAGCTTGGTTATTAATTGGTGTGTGTTAGATTGAATGTTAGGATACCCCAATAAGTATCATGTATTTATGTTGTACAGATGAGATGGCATCAGTTATTTAGGAGTTGGATGATTTCAACAGCATGGCAAGAAGCAATGTGGGGTTTCCCTGTGCTAAAATTAGACTGAGCAGTGGGCTATTTTGACTATAGGTAATGGAAGAATGAGATGAGTGTGCAGTTAAGTGACTTTTGGAAGAAAGGTATTGATATTCTCAGATTTAAGGGGGGGTTTCATGATTAGTCCTTAGGCCCAAATTGGGGACCCCGGGTAGATATTTGGGGATCAGTCAGTGGGGATCGGTCGGTCCTTGGACTAATATTTTTGGATATCCTTGGTATCCAGTTTTTTGGATATCCTTTTAGTGATGTGGGCTCAGTTTTTTTTTAATGATACATAGGCTATGATGAGAAATTCACACTATTACCAATGATGGTGATCAGTATTTTTATGGTACACTGGACTTTTTACATCTGTTTGTGTACTGCTGCAATATTGGCCCTTACATCTGTTTGTGTTTCTCCATTTGCATCATTTCTTTATACGATATGATGAGTATCAGATTTTTTGGTACACTGTAGTTTTTTATGGTACACTGCAGTTTTTACAACTATGTGAGTATCACTTTTTACATCTGTTTGAGTATCAGCTCTTTATGTGATTTATTTGGTACTCGTAGTTTTGAAGCAAACTTTCTCTGAGCCCAAACACATATGTATATGTTTGTGAGTGTTGGTTCATTTGTTATGCCACTTTTGTGAATGTTGGTTCAGTTTTAAAGCAAAAACGGTTGTGAATTTTGGTTCATTTTTTAATTATGATTCTGACTAAGTTTCATACAATTTTTTGAGGTTGGCATGGACATTTACCATTTTTCCAATAGCCTGCAGTTATTGTTATTGTTATTAATTATTCTATGTCCAATTTGATACCTGTTTGTATCCAGACATATCTAGGATACCTGTATGCATCTTTACCCATATTCATTTCTCGTACCGCAAACTGAAATGATATCTAATCATCAACGAAAAACTTTACATGATTGATAATTTAGCTAGCCTTCAGATTTTTTACATGATTGATACATGTTTGTGTTATAGTTTCTGTATGGCTAGCCTTCAGATTCTTGTCAAGTGATTCAAATTGTCTCGAGTTCTTGTGTATGCAGCAATAAAGTCAAACTGTTTTGACAATTCTTTAATAGTGAGTTGAATATATATATATATTTTTATATATAAGAACATGTAGGAAAGTATATTGATAATTTGTGTTCTTGTTCTCTCAGGAACTTGCTGAAAATGAAGGTGCATGCATGCTGTGAATAGGGGAATGTTGTGGATATGGGAGGGATGTGCTCCGATCTGGTTTGCTACTTTTTTGGTTTCATTTTGTATGGTTGGATTATATTTTGTGGTGACAAGTGATGGATGTTTGTGGTTTGGATGTTTAAGTGGTATGGAAACAACATATGCGGGATATGTGTACTTTGTGGTTAGATTAAGTTGTGGTTGGACAAGTGAAGAATACATGTGGTAGAATGTGTATTGGAGGTTTTTGTTGTATGAACAATACAGTTTGTTAATATGAAATTTGGGTTTTATAGTAATTTGATGTGTGTAGCTTTTGGATTGATATTATGTGTGTTTGATTAATATTATATATAATTCTTGATGGAATTTTGGCAAGCTTCTTTTGACGGTACTTTGGGTAGCTTCTCTTGACGGTTGTCAAACGTCAATATTAACTCAAATCATGCTGCATAATAGCCTGTGAATAAATGCTTTTCTTGACGACTAATAACCGTCATCTAGGCCGGAGTCAAGAAAAGTTTTTGCCTATATTGACGGTTTCTAAAAACTGCTATCTTGACGGCTAAAAACAGTCAAGAAAAGTACTTCATATGACGGCCAAAAACCGTCAAGAAAAGCCTTCCAGTGACAGTCAAGAAAGGGGGGGGGGGCCCTTTTCTTGTCTCAGTCCTATTTGACGGATCCGCAACCGTTATGATACCCATTTCTTGACAGGGAATCACCGTCAAGAAAAGCCTTTTTTCTTGTAGTGAAGGTTGGAAGAGAAAATGTTTGTCCCATGCTGCTCGCACCATTCTCATTAAATCTACACTTGCTTCACTTCCTACTTATTATCTCTCATCTTATCTTGTACCCAAGAAGGTTACCAACACTCTGTTTAAGCACCAAAGAGACTTCTGGTGGAACTCTGGAAATAACAGGAAGATGCTTCATTTCAAGTCATGGTCCACATTCACCAAACCTAAATTCCAAAGTAGCCTTGGCATACGTGATCCCCACATTACCAATCTTTCTATGTTATTGAAATTATCATGGAGACTCCTCACAGATTCAAACTCCATCTGGGGGACTCTGCTTCGTAGCAAATACCTTTGTTCAACATCCTTCTGGAATGCATCCCCATTATCTACCTCTTCATGTATCTGGACAAGCTTATTGAACAGCAGACCATATCTCCATGGAAATGTTATTTGGTTAGTAGGGAATGGCACTCAAATTAACATTTGGCATGACCCATGGTTTTCCACCACACCACACCACACCACACCACACCACAGAGTATCAGGATACCAATTTTCTAGTAGATGGGCAAATCATGTTAGTGACCTCATTAATACTGATAACTTCACTTGGAAGGAAAATCTTATCCACATTTTATTCCCCTACCATGAAGCCACTGAAATATTGAAGATCCCCCTATCTGCCAATTGTATGACTGATCAGCTTATTTGGAAACATACAAGTGATGGGGTGTTATCCACCAAATCGGCGTACAAAGTCATTCATGAAAGCAGCAACAAGGATTTATCATCTCCCATTGAGCCTGGGTTTAATGAATGGAAGAAATTATGGATCTTCAATCATATTTATCCAAGAGTGCTTCTTTTTGCTTGGAGGGCTCTCACAAATGCTCTCCCTACTAAAGCTAATATCCATCGATCGACGACTCAACCATGTTGATGTAGCAGTCCCCTTATGCAAGTTATGTGAAGAAACTACTAACCATATTATCCTTCATTGTTCTTTGACAGGTTCTATTTGGAAAGATAAAGAATCCATTAATAGATTCATCCATCCTCAAACCACAATCTCATCTCTGCTTTCAAACATTTTGATGAGGGGTGATCGAGGGGATGTTTCTAGTTGTTTTTATCTGATGTGGCAAATTTGGAAGGCAAGGAACAAGTTCATCTTCGAAAATTCAGCAATCAACACCAAATGGATCCTTCATCAAGCATCTATACTGCAGGAATCATATGAATCCCTTAACCGTGAGAACTCTTCGACAACTAGTGTTGCTGCTACATCTGCTCTCACTGTCCAATGGAGATCACCTGGAGACAACAAATGGAAAATAAACATCGACAGTGCATATCTTGATGGGAAGATGTCAACTGCTGCAGTCCTACGCAATGGACAAGGACAGTTCTTGGGCGCCATCTCTAATTTTCAAGATGGAGGATCTCCTATGGAAGCGAAAGCAATGGGCATTCATCTAACCATGGTAATGATCGAAAGGAAGCAGCTACAAAGGATCATATTGGAGGGGGATTGTAAAGCCCTCATCGACTCCATCAACTCCACTATGGTTCCATCCCTATGGATCGCCAGACATATCATCTTTGATGCCAGGCAACTTTTGAAATCGAACAAGGAAATCTCTTTCTCGTATGCACACAGGAGTGCAAACCACTGTGCACACCATCTTGCGTCGCAGACGCTTATGCATAACAATATGAACTCTACTATAGTTCATGACACCATCCCTGATTGTATCTCTGCTAATATTCTTCGTGATAGGGTTACGCTACTTATGGAGAGATCCACAGGCTTGGAGGCTTTGGTTTCGTGAGTATAGGATGTAGTGTTAAATTGTACTTATGTTCCTTTATAAACTCCTAGAATCTCTGTCATTAAAAACATCTCGGAATAATGACTACTTTGTATTTAACTACAGGTATTTTCCAATGGTTCTTCGTGCTCGTTGACGAGTTGTGGAGACACGTCTACAGTGAGCCTGAGAGTTGACACTTGACAGCTTCTGGGTGCTCTTCCTCTTCACCGGTGCTAGTCCTATGGTTGTGATGCTACTCAAGTGGTTAGTACACTGGTACTTGGACCGGCTGGGTGGTGTTCGAGCCACGGGTCCGTTAGGAGAGTAGGTGTGTGTGAGTAAAAAATAAAATAGGAGAGTAGGTATGTGTGATTAAAAAAAGAAAAGAAAAAAGATGTTGCTTTTGAAGTTTCGCTCGCTTCCAAGCCATTGATGCCACAAATTTGCAAAAGTAAGAGATCAACAAAGAAAGAAAAAATGTGTGGAAATATGGAGATCCAGGTTATTGGGAATTAGGAGCTCAGTTCAACCTTCAAGAGTACTTTCCATGACTTCATCACAAGTGGCCACAGAACAATTTCATGGTTCTCGATCCCAATATGGTCGCAAGCTGAAGCCCTAAATAAGCAAATCTATATACGGAGCAATTAAGCTTAGTTGGGCATGATACATCATTCCGTCCATCATCGATGAATTATGGTTTAGCTTGTTCAGTCTAGTTGTTATTTTGACAATTTCAAATTGAAGGTTTTACATAGATAGATAGACTGATACAAACATCAAAAGATAACATATTATATAAGGTATAAATTTAACAGATGACCGAAGTTAATAGCATTCTTTAAGTTCATGAGGTTCAAAAAGGTTAAAACATTTAACTCAAGATGGGAACCAAGTGATCTTAAAAACTATGAATAGGTGAACCACCAAGAACACTATCCACTACAATAGTAGTGTAAAATAGTGACAAAATTTTTCATCACTATTTTGAAATAATGTCGTCGCTAAACAGGAATAGCGACTGAACAACGATTAAAATTTTTTGTCACTAGTTCATATGTCGTTGTTTAATTTCCTTTTGTCACGCCCCAGAACCAGAATACTGGCAAGTAGGGACGGACAAGGCCAGCTACGTAATACCAAAGTACGCCAGTACTCTGAAAATCACGTATAAGCTGTCAAGACATGGGGGTTACTTCTACAAGCCAACAGTCGATCCTAGGTCAAGCAATCCTAGGTATCTCAATCACATGCAATTATACAAAGAACAAGAAGTATGATCATCGGACATATAATAGTAAAGCGTCCCAAACCATATATACATGGATGATCATGAAGCTAGTAATACAAAATAGAGAACTAGCAAGAGCAATATTCATACATGATAAGCTCTAGCTATAGTCTAGAATACGCACATCATATTTTGGCCCGTAGGCTAAATGTCAAGAACCAAAACACGAGCTAAACACGTGCTCGGAGGCTAAATGCCACAAAAAAATAATGTACATATCAAGTGGGAGAATGATAAGAAACCTACTCAGGTACTCTGGTGCTCCGGGTAGTCACCGTCGAGTAGATGGTACGGATGATCCTCTGGGCTCCTCTATCAGATCTGGCCAAACAAAAACAGTGGGGTCAGACTCCCAACAGCAAGTACCATAAAGGAAGCCAAACTTATGAACTAAAACCAGCGATAACTAACATAGCAATGGATAGAGATACAAATAAGTAGATGTGGATCGAGATTCGTGCACTACCAATGTACTTATCCCGAGAATAGAAAAGACAATAAGTAAAGCATCATGTGACGTAAAGTAATTAACATGTGACATAATGTACAGTTTAGTCATGTTAAGTAAACGAAAGCTTGAAAATATGTCAAATCAATTGTTCATGTAAGCATGTGAGCCAGCCGGGTCATGAGAGCATGTTGACTTAGCATAGGGATCACGTATGACTTGTGAGATAACTGAACATGTGAGCATGTGGGATAACTAGAGCATGAGAGCATGTGAGAACTATATATAATGACAATTATAGGATAACTTAGGAACTATTCCGGAAGTCGAGTTACAACCCGTAAACCAAACAAAGACCGGTGTTGTAACCCTTCTCTTGAACATAACTTAGTTTCTAATTATTGTACAACATAAGATCATGTAGAACGTGTGAGTACTGAATAGGACGACAAATGATAAGATGACTTGGGAGCTATTCCGGAAGCCGAGTTACAACCCGTAAACCAAATAAGGACCGGAATTGTAACCCTTCTCCTGAACAGAACTCAGCCTATGATCATTTATCGACAAAAGTAAGGCGTAAACAATAATGTACTGAAATAAACATATGGACACTGCCTATATAAAGCTAGAGTGGACTGGACTGACTCCATCCATCAATCACGACCAAGCAACAAGTACGGCTTGATACTTTAACTAAGTAGGGTTATCACAAGCCTAGTTACTAACAAGATGCAACGAGATATTTCCACAGTCACAAGCCCTACAGCTATCCAGGTTATCCAGACGCAAGTTACAAGAATATATAGTGGATACATCGCCCAGGAGACAAATGTATCCCATGTACATATAATAGTGGGTACATCGCCAAAGAGACAAATGTACCCTAAGAGAGTTATCAAGTAGGTTGATTGGTGCAACACATGACAGTGTGCTGAAAATGTGCCATACTCGTCGGCAGGCTACAAGTCCATTTGAGGCGCCCAGATAACGGGATCGCTTGTGTCACCCTCATTTCCTGTATTTCTCGTATTTTCCCGTATTTCGTATTTTTACTCGTATCTGGATTTTGGCATGTATTTTTATTTTTCTCAGCTTGTGGAATTTCGGTATTTCTCGTATTTTGGGTTTTGGCTTGGCTCGGTTTTATTGGGGATGGTTCGATTTGGTTCGGTTTTATGTGTTGGAACACCCTAGCCCTATGCTACACCCTCAACCCACCACAACTCCCCCTCTTTATATCTCCACCAACCTCTTCTCTCTCTTCATAACCACCATTAATTTCTTCTTCTTCTTCTTCTTCCTCCACACAACTCCCCAATCCCTAGGCAAGTGCATCTTGCCACTACATGAGGACCCTCTTTTCTTTGTCCATTTGCTAGTTTAGGACATGGAGATCAACATTAGTTCTTGGGTTTTTATGATTTGGAGTCTCTGTTGATGTAGATCTAAGTTATTTCTATTTTCGTATTTTGCATGGTTTGAGCTATTTATGTTGGTTTTCTATGAGTTTTGATGTTTCTATGAGGAAGAGCTTTCAGTTTCACCCAAGTTGGAACTTTGGAAATCCGGATTTGGAGTACGGATGGCCAAGTTATGAACTTGTGAAGCTTTGGGTTCTTCCTTGGTGTTCTTACTGTTTGGAGAAGACAGTGAGCAGTGTGCAGAGCTGTTTAGCTTACGCACACTGAGCTACGTGTGCTCTTTAGCGCCGCGTACGCAGGCTTGAGTACGCTTCCTGTTGGAAGCGTGTCTCCTTGAGCGTGCGTGACTTTCACACACTGCTCCCTGTAGCATGCGTGACTTTCACGTATGCTGCCTCCCTTGAGCGTGCGTGACTTTCACGAATGCTGCCTCCCTTAAGCGTGCGTGACTTTCACACACTGCTCCCTGTAGCGTGCGTGACTTTCACGAATGCTGCCTCCCTTGAGCGTGCGTGAATTTCACACACTGCTCCCTGTAGCGTGCGTGACTTTCACGTATGCTGCCTCCCTTGAGCGTGCGTGACTTTCACACACTGCTTCTCTGTAGCGTGCGTGACTTTTCACATACGCTGTCCCTTGAGCGTGTGTGACTTTTCACATACGCTGCCCCTTGAGTGTGCGTGACTTTTCACGTACACTGCTCACTTGAGGGTGCCTTGGTACGCAGACTTGAGTGAGCCTTGCGTGCGTGCTTTTGCACGTATGCTGCCCCTTAACCCCTTGCTTAACCCATTGGTTCTTGGAGTTTTGGTCTTATTTCTTTAAGCTTGGCTTTTCTATAGCCCTGTATATTGATATTTTATTAGATATTTTATGCCCATTTTATATCCTTACGCCTTTTGTCATGAACTTGATTTTTACTTATTATGTTTGGAATAACTATTGTACATGGCTTGGTATGGCAAGGAACTAGCATAACACGACAGTGACTCGTAGTGGTGCACTCCTGACATGACCAACCTGACATGATAGTGGCCCGTCGTGGCGCACTCCTGACAAGTACCCTGACATGATTTATCTTGATAACTTAACTTGACCTACCTTGACACCGTGGGTGGTTCTTCTTGCTTGCTTGTAAAATCCACTTGTCCTGTCTTGCATCATGTCTAGGAGGGGACTCCTGAGTACCACGGTCAGGAGTACCTATTAAAATGGATTAAGGTTAATAACTAGAATAACTCAGTAGTCATGAAGAGATGACACAGCTACAGGCAATCCCGTTACCTGTGCGCTCTTGGGATCTGTAGCCTGCCGTCGAGTAGGGCACATTTTCAGCGCACCGTCGAGTGTTGCACCCTCTAAGTCACCTAAGGGTACATTTGTCTTCTGGGCGATGTACCCACCTGAATTCAACCCTAATCTTTCGTCCTGGGTAGTCTGGATGGTCTGCAGGGCTTGTGGCTGTGGAACAATCTCACTGCATCTTGTTAGTAATTAGGCCTGTGATAACCCTAGTTAGTTAAAGTAGTAAGCCGTAGTATCTGCTTGGCCGTGATTGATTGAATGAGGTATAACCAGTTTAGCCATGTCTTGATCCGGTACAGATTGCTTCCTGTCTTGATTACTTACATTACTTATCTTGTCGATAATGGTGGGAAACCAAGCTCTGTTCAGATGAAGGGTTACAACCCCGGTCCTTGTTTGGTTTACGGGTTGTAACCTGGCTATCGGAATAGTTTCATGGTTATCTCGTCGTATATCCTCCTGACATGTTTTCGTAATTTTAGTTTTAATATTAGATTTTTCTTGTGCTGATTGCTGGCTTTTGTTCTTATTTCGTGGCCCCCTTGTGGCACTTGCTCTTTCTGGGGTTGACCCAGCTGGTTTTGTGTGGCCAGATTTCGGAGCAGCTCCCGAGGATCTACCAAGCTTCCAGCCTAATGGTGACAACTAGAAGGAACCCGGGCTACGAGTGGGTTTTCTATTTTGTTTCGCTCACTCTATTGTAAATTTATTCTTTTGAGGCGTTTAGCCGACGAGCACCTGTTAGCTCGATGCACTTTTACTTACTGTCTGCCTACGGGCTGTAAACATGATTGACAAATCCTAGGGTTGATCATGTATGACTTAACTCTTGCTAGTCCTAACATTTTGTACGACTAGCTTCATGATCAGCTGATATGTAATATTTGGGACGCCTTCTATTGTATATTTGGTGGTCAAACATCTTGTAATTATATTACTTGCTTGAGATTGAGACAATAGGCTTGACCTTAAGAGACTGTTGGCTTGTAGTAAACCCTCATATCTAGACAGTCGTGACCGTATAGTTGAGATGTATTCTATTTCAATATACGTAGCTGGCTATGTCTGTCCCCGCTCTCCAGTATTCTGGTTCTGGGACGTGACATGGTTTAAGTGGTGGCCCATGCAGGTCTTGTCAATCAAGAAATGTGAGGGTTTACCAAATAGATGTCTCAATCAGTATTCGCCCTTGATCTCCGCCCGTATTTTCAAATCCCTGAAATTCTTGCCCTGATTACATGCTTGTATCGTTGATCTGTCCTGGTCCTTCCTTATTGTTTTCCTGTGTCGTCTTCTTCAGCGGCACTGTACCTGACCCTGCCGATCAGCAAGGAGGAGCACCTCCCGTGGGCCAGCAGCAACCTGGAGATCAAGCCCAGCATTCCGGAGTCGCCTCCAGAGTGATACCCACTGGAGAAGAGTCACCAGTTCGGCCCGCCCAGCCCACAGAGCCAGATGATGGTACCCTAGTAGGCCTCATCAGAACCTTGATAGCTTCCCAGGATCGTCGAAGCGACGCCCTGTACCAGACAGTTCAAGATGCTTTGACCCGAGGCGGACATCCAGGGAACCAGGCGGCTAACAGCTTCAAGCGATTGAACCCTCCTTTCTTCGACGGCACCGAGGATGCGATTGCCGCGGATGCATGGCTTCAGGATACCGAGGTGATTCTGGAAGCGGCTAGGACACCTGAGAATGAGAAGGTGGCGGTGGTATGCCTGCAGTTGTTGGACTTGGCTCGCAGTTGGTGGGCGACTCAGGCCATGGGATTAGTGGCACCCATTGCTTGGGCAGTATTTAGAGAGAGATTCCAGACGAAGTATTTCGATGCTGTGGCTCGGTACGACCTGGAGACCAGATTTACCAACTTGAAGCAAGGAGGCAGAACGGTCGATGGTTATGCAATCGAGTTTTCTAGGCTCAGTAGGTTTGCCCCCACCTTGGTGGCGACCGAATTTGATAGGGCCCAGCGGTTCCAGCAGGGACTGCATTTGGAGATCTTGTTGGCGGTTGAGCAGTTTGAGCACCAGACGTTCGATGCAGTCTTGAGAGCAGCTAGGAGGCATGAGTATACCTCCCAGAGGATCGTGGATAGGACCGAAAGTAGGAAGCGGTCCCACAGTCAGATGCACCAATCATCAGCTCCAGTCCCGGCAGCTAGGGGATTGACCATTGGAACTCCGAGGCGGGCGGCCTCAGTAACGTCGGTTCAACATTCGACCCCGACGTACCCGCAGCAGCAGAAGCAGAAGCAGACTTCCGCGATGGGATGTTCTCATTGCGGGAAGCCAGGCCATGTAGTGGCGGATTGTCGTAGGGCGCAGGGATTGTGCCTGGCTTGTGGAGCAGCAGATCATAGGATAGGAGCTTGCCCGAATAGGGGTGGTTCGTCAGCATCCAACCCTTCTAGCTCTTCGGTGAGAGGACCGGCCCCAGCACCAGTTCAGCAGCAGCAGTATCAGTCTTCGAGGCCCTTGCCGCCTCAGTCTCAGGCATTCCAGCAACAGCACCCCCAGCAGTATGCACAAGCCCAAGCTCAGATCCAGAATAGGCAGAGAGGTTTCCAGCAGAGGGGACCAGCAGCCAGAGGACAAGGTCAGGCCATGATGATGGCTATGGAAGAAGAAGTTACACCAGGTGAGGTAGTGGCAGGTACTATTCTCGTCAACTCCTTTCCAGCTTCGGTATTGTTTGATTCTGGTGCATCACATTCATTCATGTCTGCACGATTCGCGACACGGATAGGATTGGAGCCCGAGTCATTATCAGTGAGGCTTAATATACTTACTGGTAATGGCCTTGTGGGAGTAGATCGAGTGTTTTCCTCGTGTCGGATCGTAGTTAGCGGTAGGGAGTTCCCCGCTAGATTCATAGAGTTTCCTATGGCAGACTATGATGTAGTCCTAGGCATGGATTGGTTGAGGAACCAGTATGCTAGGATAGACTGCCATATTGGCAGAGTTGTCTTTAGTATCCCCGACGAGCCAGAGTTTTCGTTTTCCAGAGGCGCAATGGAGCCATCTTCCCCAGCATTGCGGATGGCAGTAGCAGCAGTGCAGTTACCCCAGATAGTTGAAGAGTTTCCAGATGTCTTTCCATAGGAGCTTCCAGGGATGCCGCCGGAATGGGAGATTGAGTTCACTATAGACTTGATTCCCGGGACAGCACCAGTATCAGAGCGAGTCTACAGGATGACGCCTTCAGAATTGGAGATTTTGTACAAGATGATTGAAAAATTAAGGACCAAGGGATTCATCCGTGCAAGTGGATCGCCTTGGGGAGCCCCGATGCTTCTTGTAAAAAAGAAGGATGGTACGTCCAGGCTATGTGTTGATTATCGTACCTTGAATTCGGTGACAATCAAGAACAGATACCCTCTTCCGAGGATAGATGACTTGTTTGATCAGCTCAGAGGGGCTTCAGTGTTCTCGAAGATCGACTTGCGATCAGAATACCACCAGATCAGAGTCAGAGAGCAGGACATCCCGAAGACAGCATTCAGATCGAGGTATGGACATTGGGAGTTCCTTGTTATGCCCTTTGGAGCGACCAATGCGCCGGCCGTATTCATGGACCTCATGAATCGCATCTTCATGCCATACTTGGATCAATTTGTGATCGTGTTCCTAGATGACATCCTGGTCTACAGCAAGAGTGAAGCAGAGCATGAGCAGCATCTCAGAGTCGTCCTTCAGACGCTTAGGGAGCATCAGTTGTATGCCAAGTTCAGTAAATGCGAGTTCTGGCTCGATCGTATTTCGTACTTGGGTCACATCATTACCCGAGGAGGAGTGGAAGTGGATCCCCAGAAGATTATGGCTATCGAGTCTTGGCCGGTACCCAGCTCAGTGGCAGAGGTTCGCAGCTTCCTTGGATTGGCCGGCTATTACCGGCGGTTCGTTTCAGATTTCGTAAGGATTTCAGCGCCGATGACCCAGTTGACCCGCAAAGATGTGCCGTTTGTTTGGACAGCAAAGTGTCAAGAATCATTTGAGAAGTTGAAGCGAGGTTTGATAACGGCTCCCATTCTCACCCTTCCAGATGGGACCGGAGGATTCACAGTTTATTGTGACGCTTCAGGCAGAGGATTGGGGTGTGTCTTGATGCAGCATGGGAAGGTAATATCTTATGCGTCACGTCAACTTCGTGATCATGAGAAGAATTACCCGACCCACGACTTGGAATTGGCGGCGGTAGTGTTTGCTTTGAAGTTGTGGAGACACTACTTGTATGGAGATAGAGTGGAGATCTTTACTGATCATAAGAGCCTGAAGTATGTTTTCACCCAGAAGGACCTTAATATGCGGCATAGAAGATGGCTCGAGCTACTAGTGGATTATGATGTGGATTTGCAGTATCATCCCGGGAAGGCCAACGTTGTAGCAGATGCATTGAGCAGGAGAGCCGGAGTTTATTTCCTGACGGCACAACCAGAATTATTGGCAGATCTTCAGAAGATGGGCATTGAAGTGGTTCTTCCTACCAGTGTGGCATTGATGGCCAGCCTACAGGTTCAGTCCAGCATAGTTGAGAGAATCCGGGGGCACAGTCAACAGATTCCAAGCTTCAGCGACTCAGAGCAGAGTGTGAAGCAGGAAGAAGGCCAGAGTTATGTATCCATAAAGACGGTACCCTTCGACACGGCACTCGTCTTTGTGTACCCAGTGGAGATATCAGACAGGAAGTCATGGCAGAAGCCCACAGTTCACAGTATTCTATTCATCCGGGTGGTACGAAGATGTACCGTGATATTCGTCAGCATTTTTGGTGGAATGGCATGAAGAGGGAGATAGTCCGGTTTGTCTCTCGGTGTTTGGTTTGCCAACAGGTTAAAGCTGAACATCAGAGGCCCGCTGGACTTCTTCAACCCTTACCGATCCCAGAATGGAAATAGGAACATATAACCATGGATTTCGTGACCGGATTGCCCAGATCTCCGGCCGGCAGAGATGCTATTTGGGTAATTGTGGACAGGCTTACCAAGGTGGCACACTTTCTCCCGTTCAGAGTTGGACAGTCGACGGCGCAGTTAGCAGAGATATATCTCAGGCAGATCGTCAGGCTTCATGGTGTGCCAGTCAGCATCACCTCGGACAGGGATTCCAGATTCACATCACACTTTTGGCGCAGCTTGCAGAAGAGTTTGGGGACTCGTCTTCAGTTCAGCTCAGCTTATCACCCACAGACGGATGGTCAATCAGAGCGCACAATCCAGACTCTTGAGGATATGTTGAGATCCTGTACCCTTGACTTCGGTGGTTCATGGAAGAATCATCTGCACCTGGTGGAATTCTTGTACAACAACAGTTATCAGGCCAGTATCCAGATGGCACCCTTCGAGGCTCTCTATGGCAGGAAGTGCAGATCTCCGCTAGCATGGGACGATGTCGGAGAGAGGTAGATGCTCGGACCCGAGTTGATTTCCCAGACGGTTGAAGTGGTCAGGAAGGTCAGAGATCACCTACGAGTTGCCCAGGACCGCCAGCGCCATTGGGCCGATGCTCATCGGCGTCCCTTAGAATTTGCTGTCGGCGACCATGTATTCCTTAGGATCTCGTCTAACCGCGGCGTCATTCGCTTCGGCGTGCGGGGAAAGCTTAGTCCTAGGTATATAGGGCCGTTCGATATTCTGGAGCGAGTAGGAGATGTATCCTATCGTCTCGCTCTTCCGCCGTCGCTAAGTGAGGTACATGATGTATTCCATGTGTCCCAATTACGACGGTATATTCCGGACCCGAGCCACATCCTAGACCATTCGGAATTGGTTGTTGGTACCGACCTTTCGTATGAGGAGAGGCCCGTGTCTATTTTGGACCGGAGGGAAAAGATACTCAAGAACAAGACTATTAAATTAGTCCGTGTTGTTTGGGGTCATCACTCTCTGGGTGAGTCAACGTGGGAGCGGGAGGATGACATCCGATCGCGATATCCCTACCTGTTTAACTCGTGAGGTATAATGTCTTTCTTATGCCTTACGTTTTCCCTTTCTTACTTGCATTGTATGATTGTATGATTGAACTGCTTAGTGTAACTTGCCTGTGCTTAGTGTAGCTCGTCGTGACAATCTCTAGCTCCTTGATTAAATTTCGAGGACGGAATTCTTTTAAGGTGGGTAGAGTTGTCACCCTCATTTCCTGTATTTCTCATATTTTCCCGTATTTCGTATTTTTAATCGTATCTGGATTTTGGCATGTATTTTTATTTTTCTCAGCTTATGGAATTTTGGTATTTCTTGTATTTTAGGTTTTGGCTTGGCTCGGTTTTATTGGGGATGGTTCGGTTTGGTTCGGTTTTATGTGTTGGAACACCCTAGCCCTATGCTACACCCTCAACCCACCACAACTCCCCCTCTTTATATCTCCACCAACCTCTTCTCTCTCTTCATAACCACCATTAATTTCTTCTTCTTCTTCTTCTTCTTCTTCTTCCTCCACACAACTCCCCAACCCCTAGGCAAGTGCATCTTGCCACTACATGAGGACCCTCTTTTCTTTGTCCATTTGCTAGTTTAGGACATGGAGATCAACATTAGTTCTTGGGTTTTTATGATTTGGAGTCTCTGTTGATGTAGATCTAAGTTATTTCTATTTTCGGATTTTGCATGGTTTGAGCTATTTATGTTGGTTTTCTATGAGTTTTGATGTTTCCATGAGGAAGAGCTTTCAGTTTCACCCAAGTTGGAACTTTGGAAATCCGGATTTGGAGTTCGGATGGCCAAGTTATGAACTTGTGAAGCTTTGGGTTCTTCCTTGGTGTTCTTGCTGTTTGGAGAAGACAGTGAGCAGTGTGCAGAGCTGTTTAGCTTACGCACACTGAGGTACGCGCGCTCTTTAGCGTCGCGTACGCAGGCTTGAGTACGCTTCCTGTTGGAAGCGTGTCTCCTTGAGCGTGCGTGACTTTCATACACTGCTCCCTGTAGCGTGCGTGACTTTCACGTATGCTGTCTCCCTTGAGCGTGCGTGACTTTCACACACTGTTCCCTGTAGCGTGCGTGACTTTCACGAATGCTGCCTCCCTTGAGCGTGCTTGACTTTCACACACTGCTCCCTGTAGCGTGCGTGACTTTCACGAATGCTGCCTCCCTTGAGCGTGCGTGACTTTCACACACTGCTCCTTGTAGCGTGCGTGACTTTCACACACAGCTTCTCTGTAGCGTGCGTGACTTTTCACATATGCTGCCCCTTGAGCGTGCGTGACTTTTCACATACGCTGCCCCTTGAGTGTGCGTGACTTTTCACGTACACTGCTCACTTGAGGGTGCCTTGGTACGCAGACTTGAGTGAGCCTTGCGTGCGTGCTTTTGTACGTATGCTGCCCCTTAACCCCTTGCTTAACCCATTGGTTCTTGGAGTTTTGGTCTTATTTCTTTAAGCTTGGCTTTTCTATAGCCCTGTATATTGATATTTTATTAGATATTTTATGCCCATTTTATATCCTTACGCCTTTTGTCATGAACTTGATTTTTACTTATTATGTTTGGAATGACTATTGTACATGGCTTGGTATGGCAAGGAACTAGCATAACACGACAGTGACCCGTAGTAGTGCACTCCTGACATGATCAACCTGACATGATAGTGGCCCGTCGTGGCGCACTCCTGACAAGTACCCTGACATGATTTATCTTGATAACTTAACTTGACCTGCCTTGACACCGTGGGTGGTTCTTCTTGCTTGCTTGTTAAATCCACTTGTCCTGTCTTGTATCATGTCTAGGAGGGGACTCCTGAGTACCACGGTCAGGAGTACCTATTAAAATGGATTAAGGTTAATAACTAGAATAACTCAGTAGTCATGAAGAGATGACACAGCTACAGGCAATCCCGTTACCTGGGCGCTCTTGGGATCTGTTGCCTGCCGTCGAGTAGGGCACATTTCCAGCGCACCGTCGAGTGTTGCACCCTCTAAGTCACCTAAGGGTACATTTGTCTTCTGGGCGATGTACCCACCTGAATTCAACCCTAATCTTTCGTCCTGGGTAGCCTGGATGGTCTGCAGGGCTTGTGGCTGTGGAACAATCTCACTGCATCTTGTTAGTAATTAGGCCTGTGATAACCCTAGTTAGTTAAAGTAGTAAGCCGTAGTATCTGCTTGGCCGTGATTGATTGAATGAGGTATAACCAGTTTAGCCATGTCTTAATCCGGTACAGATTGCTTTTTGTCTTGATTACTTACATTACTTATCTTGTCGATAAATGGTGGGAAACCAAGCTCTGTTCAGATGAAGGGTTACAACCCCGGTCCTTGTTTGGTTTACGGGTTGTAACCTGGCTATCGGAATAGTTCCATGGTTATCTCGTCGTATATCCTCCTGACATGTTTTCGTAATTTTAGTTTTAATATTAGATTTTTCTGGTGCTGATTGCTGGCTTTTGTTCTTATTTCGTGGCCCCCTTGTGGCACTTGCTCTTTCTGGGGTTGACCCAGCTGGTTTTGTGTGGCCAGATTTTGGAGCAGCTCCCGAGGATCTACCAAGCTTCCAGCCCAATGGTGACAACTAGAAGGAACCCTGGCTACGAGTGGGTTTTTTATTTTGTTTCGCTCACTCTATTGTAAATTTATTCTTTTGAGGCGTTTAGCCGACGAGCACCTGTTAGCTCGATGCACTTTTACTTACTGTCTGCCTACGGGCTGTAAACATGATTGACAAATCCTAGGGTTGATCATGTATGACTTAACTCTTGCTAGTCCTAACATTTTGTACGACTAGCTTCATGATCAGCTGATATGTAATATTTGGGACGCCTTTTATTGTATATTTGGTGGTCAAACATCTTGTAATTATATTACTTGCTTGAGATTGAGACAATAGGTTTGACCTTAAGAGACTGTTGGCTTGTAGTAAACCCTCATATCTAGACAGCCGTGACCGTATAGTTGAGATGTATTCTATTTCAATATACGTAGCTGGCTATGTCTGCCCCCGCTCTCCAGTATTCTGGTTCTGGGGCGTGATAGCTTGTAACTGAAAAATCTTTCTATATAAACTACTTGATCAATCTAGTCATTAACCTAGTCAGATTCAGTATGAATCCCTGACCGTGGTAACCAGAAATTCATGTCCTAGACATGATGCCGACGAGACATGTAGATTGTTCATGCATACACAATACATTCAACCACGGTATTCAAAAGAGTTACGTTAGAAAAGGAAATAGCCGTCGTAACAGCATCTTGATTAAGCATGTCATGTTAGGTTTACTTGTCATGTAAAGTGTACTTGTCAAGAGTGCGCCTCTACGGGCCACTATGATGTAAGCAATGAAAGACATGTTCAAGAGTGTAACGGATGTCACTCCCCGATCCCGATATACATATTCTTTCATAAAATCTGTACATGGTATCATGTATTTAGCATGTGCATAATTTTGTTTATTATTTATTAATGGTTGCATATAGCTCTTAAGCTTGCCATTAGTGGAATGGTTAGAGCAAGTTTAGAGATTAGGGTTTTCTTAAGCCAACCCAACCCTTATTTATATTCTCTTTCCCTCTCTCTCTCCTCATTCACTCTTCCATTTATTTCCCTCAACCACCACCCTTAGGCAAGTACAACTTGCTCAAAAGTGGAGATTTATGCATTTTCAATCTTGATTTTTTCTTTTGTAAATATTTGTTTCTATTGTTCTTCTCATCATCCTCTACAAGTTTAGTACTTAGTATTTTTGGTTTTAATGGATAAATTCTTGTAGATCTAAGTTTATGTCATTCTCGGTTTTTCTTTGGTTTTGATCTACTAAACTTGTTTGTTTTCAAAATCTAGTTGTTTTATGTTGTAGAGAATTTTGTTCTACCCTATTTTGACCTATAGAAGTCCAATTTCTGACTTAATTCGGAGGATGGACGGAGCTTGGAGGCCATGGCTTCCATGGCCCATCCTCTCGAAATTTTGGAGAAGATGAGCAGCGTGGCCGCATAGGCCTTAGCCGAATGGTCATTGCCGCATATGCATGTTTCCCTGGCCGCATAGGCCTTAGCCGCATGGTCATTACCGTATATGCATGTTCCTCTGGCCACATAGGCCTTAGCCGGATGGCCCTGCTTTCCTGAGCCGCATGAGCGCAGCCGCATGAAGTCATGCGGACTTCATTGTCCAGCCGCATGAGCGCAGCCACATGAAGTCATGCGGACTTCATTGCTCAGCCGCATGAGTCTTGGTCGCATATAGTCTGGCTGCATGCAGTGTGGCCGCATGGGCCTGGCCGCATGAGCGTTGGCCGCATGAGCCTCAGCCACATGTTTCTTTGTGTTTTAGCCCTCATTTCTGATCTGACTACCTATGCGAGTGCTGGTTAACCCTATGTGTGTACTAAGGTGCAATCTATGTGAGCACCGAGGTGCTATCCTATGCGCTAAGTGTTCCTACGTGATACCTGCCAGTACCTACAGGAGTCCAGCATTTACATAGCGAATGGTTGGTAGTAATGACGTGGTATGTGTTGTGTTGCATTACACCAAGAAGGGGGTACATACGAATGACTCCATGTGCCAGTACGGATCCCTTCTTGGGGGTACTCGTATAATGTACGACATCTAAGGAGTGAACATGTGACCACGACATGTGAACTCCAAGGATAACCTAGGGATTAACTAGGCAACTAACTTGGTAGGAGCATTGGGTGGGAAGAATCTCGAGATCGTGCCATACTGGCCACCCCAGGTACAGTCCTGACGTGTCGGGTTGGCCGCCACAGATATGGTTTCATTCGCCCATAGCGGAGGGCTATATCCGACTTCTACGAGCTATGTGTTAAATATTTTAGCACGGTAGCCCTCCGGGGGACCGGTGCATAATCAATGTGTTATTTGTCTTATGGTTTGGCTAGCCCTGCTGGGTTGACACGATCTGAGGATTCCTTTTAATCGGTACCGCGGGGATAACTCCGCCAAATATAGAAAGCCGCAGGGATGGATGGCCGCTTGAAAAATGACTTGACTGTGCTTGAGCCTTTCATTAGTAGCCGAGGGACATGGACTGTCGTGGTGCGTGGTCCAACCCATGTCCTTGTTTGGTTATTGGGTTGGTCTATCGTGCTAGGACAGGCTGTGGACCGAGGTTACGATCGGAAGCTTTTATTAATTACTAGTATTACTATTTTATGCTTGGATTTTAATCTCACTCTTTTGTGCTCCCTTGTGGTACTTGCTATTCGGGGCTGACCCCGCTGGTTTTGTATGGCCATATCACGTAGCAGAGCCTGAGGATCCGACCTTCCTCCCTGACGTCAATGGTGCATACTAGGAGCATGGCTGGCGGGGGACTCGAGTGGGTTTCTACTCCACCACTCTAGTATCTTTACTTATGTTCTGGCGTTTAGCCACCGGCACCTGTTTAGCCGGCTAATCCGGTATTTTGTCTTTTGCATAATTTGTAATTAAATCAGACTGCAGCTGAATACAATTATGTACCTATGACTTTCTGGGCTAGCTAACTTATAAAGCTAGACACCCATGATCATTTTGATGAAGCGTCGGGGACGCCTTACTGCTTTATCTTATATGTTCATTAATTGATGTTTTCTTGCTTGAATGATTGAGACATAGATGCTCTGTGAGACCATAGGAGACTTGAATGTAGTATGCACCACATTGTCTCTTGACAGCTGTCACGACCCGCACCCTGAAGAGGGAGACGAGCACGTGGTTACGTCCAGCCTACGCCGCAAAATCGGCGGTAGAACGCTGTATATAGGGTCTGTAAATACTACAACTAAAAACAGATAAATGTACCTGTACAGTATATACACTCCGAATGGAGGTGACATAGCAATACAGTCTCAATCACATATATCAAAACTAAGGTAGATAGCATGGAAGAGAAAATGATAGATAAACAGGAAATGAGTCCAAAATCCACAAGTCAGAGCTAAATACAAACATCCAAAGTCTCAGAAAATATATGTAATAGATACTACAAAACTGAAATGTACTAGCTGGCTCGCAGGCCATGCAAACCTAACTAACTAAGCTACTCAGGGTGAGCAAAGTCTAGTGGCTCTACCAACAAGAAACGGTCTAAGTCTAATCCATCAGACTCAACCCCATAGTAGGTCGGACAATCAGCCTCTGAATCATCTGTAAAATTTGTCAACGGTATCCTGTCAGAAAAATGAGCAAGTACAAACACCAACTGCAGTTCCATATGAATTGAGAAATACTATAAGAGACAGCAATAATGAAATACAAGACAAAGATATAGGCGACTTGGGAACCATTTGAAAGCCGAGTTACAACCCCTGAACCAAACAAGGACCAGAGTTGTAACCCTTCTTTCAAACAGGACTTAGTCTCAAATCATGGTACAGTATAAAGGCAGGTAGAGCATGTGAGTAATGGAATCATAGCATGGTGAGTACAGAAAGTAAAACTGAACTGGAATATAAGATACGCTAATAAATGTAAAAGGTGATTTGAACTATTAGAGCGATATGTGATCGGCTAGGGAAGCAAGAGATGGTTATCCACTTGGCCCGGCAATCTGCGGTGTCCTCAACGGAGAGTCTTGCGTCCAACCTGGATAACTGGCAATGGGGTATCTGCTACACCCTACGTGAGGTGAGGGTGGCGCTAGCAAAATATAGTTACAGGGAGGCTTTGATCACATAACCCCTAATAATTCTCCCATCCCCGAATAGTATCACGGATCCGGACATGGCACGTCATGACACAGGGTTCGAGAGCAGGGGGCCAGCCCACTCCCAAATCAATGTCTATATAAGTACAGAAACACAGAAATATCACATACTCATTGTCACGCCCCAGAACCAGAATACTGGAGAGCGGGGGAATGACTCAGCCAGCTACGTATTACGGGTAGATGAATTCCGTATAATACGATCAATGCTGTCTAACCAGACGAGGGGGTGCATACTACATATAGGTCTTACTATGGTCATTTCACATCTATTGTCTCAATCATTCAATCAAGAAGCATAAATAAAGAACATGTAAGATAAAGCAGTAAGGCGTCCCAAACGCTTAGTCAAAATGTCCCTGAGATCTGGCTTTACAAAATATAGCCAGATGATATAGCAAGTATACACAATTGTTATCAGCTGCAGTCTGACTTAATTACAATTATGTAAAAGTAAGTACAAGACAATCCGACTAACATGTCGGTGCCAAACGGCTAAGTATAATGGTAAATAACAAAACGAGCGGTGAAGTAAGGAACCCACTCGAGTCCTCCTGCGATCATTCCCCTAGTATTGACCATCTTGGAGGTAGAAGTAAGCTGGATCCTCGGGAACCGGCTCTAAATCTGGCCATGCAAAACCAGAGAGGTTAGACCTCTAATAGCAAGTACCACAAGAAAGGACGATATGAAGGACTAAACCAGTAAGTAAAAGAATATAATAATAGATCTCTGCTTGCTACTAGGATTCACATCACATCACGACACTTCGAACCAACCTCCCAACCAAACAAGGACAGAAGTTGGCCCGTCATGTCCTGACATTCTGATCATCCCAGTTAGGTAATAGAGTAGTACAGTACACAAACAAATCATCTTGAACGGCCATTCAAATTCTACGGCTTGCTATTGTGAGTCCCAAGTTATCCTGGAATAATGCAATAAAGATTCCTCAGTTCTTACTATGTACGAGCAAGGCTAGTCTATCCAGTCAATCATGTGCGCCATGCATGAATTAGACGAGTCCTAGCAGGACGCCCGTCAATATACAATATACAATAATAATAAAAACAGATACTGTTCCCTGCCCGTGTGGCAGATTTACAGTATCTGTGGGAACCAGCCGGCCCGTCAGGTACTACTCGTCCCAAGGGGGCTGCCATATAAGAACTCGGGAATCCATTCTCTCCATGCAATCATTATTTTATTTAACTTAATAGTCCCTACGTTGAGCGAAATTCCATGCCGTGGATCATGGTCATTCAAATGAGTACTTTCGTACGGGGTACGATATGCTCAACTCTACAACGATACCAGTGCGGTTAGGTTGCAGGTCTTGTATAGCATAATGCAACAATCAAATCTAACCACGGTAATCATGCCTTGACCATAAAGTACACATGCTTCTTTTGTAGAAAATAAATAAATAAATAACTAAATAAATAAATAAATAAATAATTAGATTTGAAGCCTGCATGTGCATGTATGTCAATATTTGGGATCAGCCAGTCGATTTGCAATAGTTCATAACATGAACGTGTCTCATTCATTTATTTTAATAAGACGACTAGCCAGTCTCTTAGTTCCAACTAGGAACGCATGATCAAATTAGTCAAGATAACCATCGTCATTAATGGTGACAAGGCATGAAAGTCATTAGCATTAAATAGGGTTGAGTCTATAACTCTCAAGGTCAAGTTCCAGTCTCACTAGATATCCATATACCAATCCAGACACTTGGCACTAATACACAACCATAGGTATTAAAATATTAACATGCTAAGATTTTCAGGTTCATGCAAAAAGGCGTAAGGATATAATAGGGAATTATCATGCCAACATAAAATATAGAACAAATAAAACTCCCAAGTCAGGAAGTCATGCTAACAAGTCTAAGCTAAGTCCAAAAGTCACGCAAGAATCGTATGCGTGAAAAGTACGCCAAGTCTGGCATGAAGGAGTGAGCGTAAAAAGTAGTACACTCTGGTAAGCGTGAGCGTGAACAGTGAGGTGTGACAAGTGATGCGTGACAAGTGATACGTGCTGGCAACGTGAGCGTATGAGCGTGACAAATAATTCACGCACGCACGCGCAGCGTGAGGGTGAAAAGTCACGCACGCCAAAAGTCACGCACAATGTGATCGTGAAAAGTCACGCACGCAAGCTCGGGGACATAAGCGTGAAAAGTCTCGCACGCAGTACAAAGACAGGAGCGTGACTCAAATACACATAGACAACGCGAGCGTGACTAAAAATTACACGCACTCAAATACGAGCGTGACTAAAAATACACGCACGCACAGAGTGGACGTAACTCAAAAGTCATGCAGACACGCACAGACATGAGCGTGACTAAAATACACGCATGCTCATGAGAACGTTAGCGTGACTGAAATACACGCAAACACGTATAGACGTGTGCGTGACTGGGCTGATGTTTACGCGAGCACGTAAGAACGTATGCGTGAAACATCTCTCAACTCCAAGTCCCATGGAGCCTTGTTACAGTGCCAGAAATACACGCTAAGTTGGTGGACCAAGAACCCATGAATAGCCGAAATACTATAACTTAGATCTAGAGAAAACCAGCCGTAGAAATCAAAAATGCTAAGAACTAATCTCTCTTGGAATCACGAGAAGAAGGCAAATGAACCATAAAAACAGGGTTCTCTAGTAGAAGCAAGTTTGCACTTGCCTTCTCCTGCTGCTGGTAGGTGGTGGAGAGTAATGAGAGGAAGAAGAAGAAGTAATGGTGAGAATGAAGTAATGAGGAGAGAGAAAGAGATGGAAGCTTTAAATAGGAAGGTTGGTGGTAGGTGGGGTGTTGGGCCGGGTTTAAGGGGATCCAGCAAACCGAAACCCAATAACACTAAAGCAGCAAATAAAATACAGGTAATAAAATTGCAGAAATATAATTACAGAAATAAAATTTGCAGGAAATTAATTAACATGAAAATTTAAAGAGCAGATAATTAATTAACATGAAACTAAAGGATTTTAAATACAAAATAATACATGATAAATACTAACTAAATACACATGAGTTGTACATATATAAAAATACGCATTCTGGGAACGGGGAGTGACACTCATATACCAAGGGAGTCTAGGAATAATATCTCATGACAGGATCCGACGTATACTAGTCCGTGAAACGTCGTATCGGAAATCAAGTAAAACACTACAACTGAATCAGATATAGTAGATATCAAGACAATAAAAACTATCAGTGAATGTACTCACCTGTGGTCCTGAGCTGATAAGGTGAACAGACGCTCAGAGTGATCACAGACCTAAAATAAGATACTATGAGTCAAACAGGGTTTAATACTGAAAAAGGAAACTAATTCAAGTCATGAATGCAAGTCTAAGTCAAAACTAGGTCAATCAAGGTCAAACTGAGTCATACTAGGTCATACTGGTTCATACTAGGTCATACTAGGTCACTGGGAGTCAATCCAAGTCAAACTAGGTCAAACGGGATCAAAGGTTGACTTACAGTTGACTTTTGGTCAAAAAGTCTGGTCAACTCTGGTTAACTCTAGGTCAACCCAAGGTCAAACTAGTCTAATGTTGACCAACTGTTGACTTTCAGTCAACTGGTCAACTCTGGTTTGGTTTCGGTCAAATCTGGTCGCTTAAAGGCTACGTTTGACTCTCGGTTGACTTTTGTTGACTTTTGGTCAAAAAGGTCAACCGACGTCAAATCTAGTCTATGAGCACCATATTTGATCATTACCAACCAAAGGAATCAAGTTCTAGTCCTATCTTTGACTCTAGACTCCAATACCCTATTTCTAGGCAAAACCTATATTACCTTACCAAGGTAAATCCCGATACCTTGTCCAACACCAAGGAAACCCCGCTAATACCCAAGATACTAGCCTAGGCTCCTTAAGGTAGCTAGATACTAACCTATCTAAGGTTTACCTACCAAGGGAAATAGGTATCCTAGGTATCTAGGCTATGTTAGGATACATGGGTTTTGGTTTACCCCATTACCTAACCCATATCATGAATTTCCCTCACATCTCCCTAACACTTACTCATACACAACCCTCTCACAAATATCACACTCTTATAGGCTCTCCTATAGGCTTTCCTACTAGTTTGCACATAGGCTAAACTATAGGCTACTAGACACACTCACTTAGGCTCTCACACACACACAATATCTCACAACTACACACACACACAAGCTAATTTGTGGACTGATTTGAGGTGGTTACATGGACTGAAATGGAGTGGGTTTAGGACAGCATTAAGGGACTGATATGGGCATATATTGGGACTCAAATGAAGTGGTGTTAAGAGGGCAACTCTGGACTGATTTGGGTGCAATGGGACTGTCACTGGGACAGCCCAAAGGGACAGTCAATAGCTGGTTTGATTGGGCTGCTAACAAGTGATTGGGGACAGCCAAGTATAGCTGCTATGGACTGAAATGAAGGGGGTTTTCTTGGACTGACAACAGGGTTTAAGGACAGGTTTATGAGGACAGCAATGTGGTAGTGTAAAGGATGGTTCAAAACTGAAATTTGAGGACTGTTTGTGTAGGCCAAATGGGACTGGAATGACAGCAATGGGGGGGGGGTAAATCTGGACTGAACTGGAGCTACTTGGGGACTATTTTGAGATACAATGAAAGCCAGTATAGGTGGTTACAGGGGCTGATATGAGGACAGCCAAATGGGAAAAATCTGGACTGATTAGGGGTTGTGTTGGGTTTATGGGGACAGCCACCATATAGGTAAAAATCTGGACAATTGGGGGGAGGGGTTCAAGTAGGGACTGAATGAGGAATGTGGACTGTCATGTGACAGCCACATAGCTGCTGGTTGGGTCATCCCCTACAAAAATGTGTCACGACCCGCACCCTGAAGAGGGGCACGAGCACGTGGTTACGTCCAGCCTACGCCGCAGAATCGGTGGTAGAACGCTGTATATAGGGTCTGTAAATACTACACCTAAAAACAGATAAATATACCTGTACAGTATATACACTCCGAATGGAGGTGACATAGTAATACAGTCTCAATCACATATATGAAAACTAAGGTAGATAGCATGGAAGAGAAAATGATAGATAAACAGGAAATGAGTCCAAAATCCACAAGTCAGAGCTAAACACAAACATCCAAAGTCTCAGAAAATATACGTAATAGATACTACAAAACTGAAATGTACTAGCTGGCTCGCAGGCCAGGCAAACCTAACTAACTAAGCTACTCAGGGTGAGCAAAATCTAGTGGCTCTACCAACAAGCCACGGTCTAAGTCTAATCCATCAGACTCAACCCCATAGTAGGTCGGGCAATCAGCCTCTGAATCATCTGTAAAATTTGTCAACGGTATCCTGTCAGGAAAATGAGCAAGTACAAACACCAACAGCAGTTCCATATGAATTAAGAAATACTATAAGAGACAGCAATAATAAAATACAAGACAAAGATATAAGCAACTTGGAAACCATTTGAAAGCCGAGTTACAACCCCTGAACCAAGGACCAGAGTTGTAACCCTTCTTTCAAACATGACTTAGTCTCAAATCATGGTACAGTATAAAGGCAGGTAGAGCATGTGAGTAATGGAATCATAGCATGGTGAGAAGTACAGAAAGTAAAACTGAACTGGAATATAAGATACGCTAATAAATGTAAATGGTGATTTGAACTATTAGAGCGATATGTGATCGACTAAGGAAACAAGAGATGGTTATCCACTTGGCCCGGCAATCTGCGGTGTCCTCAACGGAGAGTCATGCCGTCCAACCTGGATAACTGGCAATGGGGTATCTGCTACACCCTACGTGAGGTGAGGGTGGAGCTAGCAAAATATAGTTACAGGGAGGCTTTGATCACATAACCCCTAATAATTCCCCCATCCCCGAATAGTATCACGGATCCGGACATGGCACGTCATGACATAGGGTTCGAGAGCAGGGGGCTAGCCCACTCCCAAATCAATGTCTATATAAGTACAGAAACACAGAAATATCACATACTCATATACTAAGGGAGTCTAGGAATAACACCTCATGACAGGATCCGACGTATACTAGTCCGTGAAACGTCGTGTCAGAAATCAAGTAAAACACTACAACTGAATCGGATATAGTAGATATCAAGACAATGAAAACTATCAGTGAATGTACTCGCTTGTAGTCCTGAGATGATAAGGTGAACAGACGCTCAGAGTGATCACAGACCTAAAATAAGATACTATGAGTCAAACAGGGTTTAATACTGAAAAAGGAAACTAATTCAAGTCATGAATGCAAGTCTAAGTCAAAACTAGGTCAATCAAGGTCAAACTGAGTCATACTAGGTCATACTAGTTCATACTAGGTCATACTAGGTCACTGGGAGTCAATCCAAGTCAAACTAGGTCAAACGGGATCAAAGGTTGACTTACAGTTGACTTTTGGTCAAAAAGTCAACTCTGGTCAACTCTGGTCAACTTTAGGTCAACCCAAGGTCAAACTAGTCTAATGTTGACCAACTGTTGACTTTCAATCAACTGGTCAACTCTGGTTTGGTTTCGGTCAAATCTGGTCGCTTAAAGGCTACGTTTGACTCTCGGTTGACTTTTGTTGACTTTTGGTCAAAAAGGTCAACCGACGTCAAATCTAGTCTATGAGCACCGTATTTGATCATTACCAACCAAAGGAATCAAGTTCTAGTCCTATCTTTGACTCTAGACTCCAATACCCTATTTCTAGGCAAAACCAATATTACCTTACCAAGGTAAATCCCGATACCTAGCCCAACACCAAGGAAATCCCGCTAATACCCAAGATACTAGCCTAGGCTCCTTAGGGTAGCTAGATACTAACCTGTCTAAGGTTTACCTACCAAGGGAAATAGGTATCCTAGGTATCAAGGCTATGTTAGGATACATGGGTATTGGTTTACCACATTACCTAACCCATATCATGAATTTCCCTCACATCTCCCTAACACTCACTCACACACAACCCTCTCACAAATATCACACTCTAATAGGCTCTCCTATAGGCTTTCCTACTAGTTTGCACATAGGCTAAACTATAGGCTACTAGACACACTCACTTAGGCTCTCACACACACACAATATCTCACAACTACACACACATACAAGCTAATTTGTGGACTGATTTGAGGTGGTTACATGGACTGAAATGGAGTGGGTTTAGGACAGCATTAAGGGACTGATATGGGCATATATTGGGACTCAAATGAAGTGGTGTTAAGAGGGCAACTCTGGACTGATTTGGGTGCAATGGGACTGTCACTGGGACAGCCCAAAGGGACAGTCAATAGCTGGTTTGATTGGGCTGCTAACAAGTGATTGGGGACAGCCAAGTATAGCAGCTATGGACTGAAATGAAGGGGGTTTTCTTGGACTGACAACAGGGTTTAAGGACAGGTATATGAGGACAGCAATGTGGTGGTGTAAAGGATGGTTCAAAACTAAAATTTGAGGACTGTTTGTGTAGGCCAAATGGGACTGGAATGACAGCAATGTGGGGGGGGGTAAATCTGGACTGAACTGGAGCTACTTGGGGACTGTTTTGAGATGCAATGACAGCCAGTATAGGTGGTTACAGGGGCTGATATGAGGACAGCCAAATGGGGAAAATCTGGACTGATTAGGGGCTGTGTTGGGTTTATGGGGACAGCCACCATATAGGTAAAAATCTGGACAGTTGGGGGGGGGGGGGGTTCAAGTAGGGACTGAATGAGGAATGTGGACTGTCATGTGACAGCCACATAGCTGCTGGTTGGGTCATCCTCTCCCCCTCTAAAAACTTACTCTATTTCACATTTCCCCTCTCAAACAAAACACATACCATCTCACAAACTCCTCTATCTAATCACTCAACCATTTCCTACTCCAACCAAAACTCAAACACCTCCCTTACACTAACATACACACACCCATACATCACATGGCCGAACCTGTGTGCCCCCATCCAACACCAATATACACACCACATTCCCACCATAATACCTCCACATATATATATCCCCATATATATATATATATATATATATATATATATATATATATATATATATATATATATATATATATATATATATATATATATATAGATTAATCAATATATCACCATATATACACATATATTGATATAGATAATATGATACATAATAATACATAGGAGAAATCATTCTAAAACACATAGTAAAATCTGGAATAATATTAGAACAACCTAAAATTAATACACAAATGATTCCACAAGTGTCCACATAGGGTTTTCTCCATTAGGACACGATCCTACTCATAGGACACCTATATAAATGTCCAAATGGACACGAAAAGGACACCAATGGGCACCAAACCATGGGGGTCAATCCTAAGGGTCAAAATGAATCTAATGCATGAAAAGAATGAGAAGGAGAAGGGATTTATACCTCCCGGTGGCTCGAATCGATCCCGAAATGCCACCGACACGTAGGAATCCCAAACGGACACGAACGAGCTCTGAATCCTCTCAAACTTGAGGAGCTCCTCCCTTGGCTAGAATGAAGAAGGAAGGATGAAGGTTTGGTGAAGAAATGGAAGGATTTGGTGATGATTTGATTAGGGTTTGCTCTCAAATCAATTTGGAAAAGAACAAGAGAGAGAATGAAAGAGGGAAATGATGAAGTGATGGAGCCTTATCCACTTGTCATGGCTGGCCATATTGGGTGTTTTTTGTCCTATTGGGAAAAGTCCAAAAGCCCATCTCTAGTCTATTTACTAATACATGGAAAGGGGTTTAAGTTGGGGGTAGTTTGGTCACTCCTAAAACACTAATCTCAATTAATACTAACCAAAATAATTAGTCTAGTCACTAACTAAAATAACTAACATGTGGGCCATGGCTAACTAGTGTGTGGGCCCGTTAGAGTCAAAACTACCTCGGGTCCCCGATACAAGTCGAAATGAGTTAAAATTTGAACCCGACTCAAATAACCCCAAAATAATACAATAAATAAATAAATAATTCCAAAATAATTTTATAAATAAATAAATAATTTCAAAAATATTCTAAAATGAAAAATAACAAAAATACCCCTATTTCTGGAAACTGGGGGTGACAACAGCCAAGATCGCCGTATGACGTTTGTATACCTCATATGGAGTAGCTGGCCTAGTCCGTCTCTGTATTTCGGTACTGGGGCATGATAAGGTTTTATTGGTGGCCCATGCAGGTCTAATTTTTAGACTTGTGGGGTGTTACTATTATAGGAGACTCAATCAAAACTTGTTCCCTTTGAATCTCTTGCCTCGATATCTTTTTCCTCACCTTGATTGATAACCTGAAATGCATCCTCAAATCTTTCTCGTCCTGTTAATTAATATCATGTACCTTTCCCTTTAAGGGTGCTTCTTTCTCAGTAGCTGGCGAGGCCAACATGGAGGAACATCCAGTAGAGCATGGCTCGACGGGGCAGCAACAGAAAAGAATACATTCTCCTGACTAGATCCGAGTGGAAGTGATATCAGAGCCAGTAGAACCGCAGGTTATAGAAACTCCTGCACCCCCAGCGGTACCGGCAGCGACGACTGTACCTGATGCTGTAGCACTTCTAGAGGTCATCCGAGGATTTCTAGCCACTCAGTAGCGTCAGGTGGCAGCCCATCAGCGACAGCAGACCCATCAGCAGGAACAGAATGTGCTATTGAATCAGGGGTTACAATTAGCCCTTGAGAGAAGTGTCAGAAATGATTCGGGAGAGTCGGGGAGGTTTTGTCGACTTAACCCGAGATATTTTGACGGCACGGAGGATGCTATCACGGCGGATGCTTGGCTTCAGGATACTGAGGCCATATTGACTGCTGTAAAGGTACCAGCAGAAGAGAAGGTTGACCAGGTCAGGCTGTTACTTCAGGATCTCACCCGCGACTGGTGGGCATCGGAAGAGGTTGGAATGAGGCGTCCTGTTCCCTGGGATAGCTTCAGTACTAGATTCAAGGCCAAGTACTTTGGCGTAGTAGCACGGTATGAGCTACAGCAGAGGTTTATCAGTCTCAAGCGGGCTGGGAAGATGGTGGATGGATATGCAGCGGAGTTCTGCAGACAGAGTCAGTTTGCACCGACGATGGTAACTACAGAGCCGGAGAAGGCTATGAGATTCCAGCAGGGACTTCATTTGGAGATTCTACAGCTAGTAGAAGGGCACGACTATCAGACTTTTGATGTCGTTTTAACGGCAGCTCGGAGGCATGAACTCACCCAACAAAGGTTGGTAACAAGACATGGGGGCCAGAAGAGGTCTCATCCCCAGAATTGGGGCGGAGGAGCAGTACAGCGAACATCGACGCCAGCACCTGGCATCCGTATTCATGAGTCAGGAGCACCGCGGAGAACAGCGTTATCTGAGATAACGGCTCCAGTTCGGCATCAACAGCAGAGGAACCAGCAGCAGTGCCAGGGGGCGCCCATTGGATGTACTTACTATGGTAAGGGAGGGCACACTAGGGATGTATGTCGTTCAGATAATGGGTTATGCATGAGGTGTGGCAGTCCAGACAACAGGATTGCCAATTGTCCTATGATGTAGAGGCTAGGAGGGCCAGTTCAGCAGTTTTCGACATTGTCAGCTCCAGGGACAGCACCGAACAGAGGACCAGCCTTGGCCGTAAGGCCGCTAGCCCAGCGTCTACCAACGCAGGCTCAGATGTTTCGCCAGGCACAGAACCAGGAAAGCTCGCAGAGGCCGCAGCGACAGCATGGTCGAGGAAGGCAGCAGGAGGGAGCTCAGCAAGGCCAGGGCCAGGCCTTCACCTTATCACTGGAGGATATGCTAGCTTCAGGTGATGTGGTTGCAGGTAATATTTATGTTACCTCTTTTCCTGTAGTAGCATTGTTTGATTCGGAGGCTACCCATTCTTTTATATCTGTACGATTTACGATACGTATTGGATTAGAATTCGAGGCATTGCCAGAGAGGATGAATATACTCACTGTTAATAAGCTTGTAGGAGTTAGCAGAGTGTGCTTAGCGTGTCCAGTCGTAGTGAGCGGACGATTATTGCCCGCATCTTTGATTGAGTTTCGTATGGGCAACTTTGACGTTGTTCTAGGCATGGACTGGTTGAGAGACAGTCATACGACGATAGATTGTCGGGGAGACAGGGTAGTATTTAATGTACCTGGCGTTGAGGAGTTCATCTTTGTTCGATCATTGGAGGATCGACCCAAGGGCATCATTACAGAAGCATTGGCAGAGCAGGAGCAGATTACAAGAGTGGTCAGAGAGTTTGTTGATGTATTTCCAGATGAGCTTCCAGGTTTACCACCAGTGAGAGATATGAAGTTTTGTATTGACTTGAATCCTGGGACGGAGCCTAAAGTCGGCAAAGTTTACAGGATGTCGCAGTCAGAATTGGACAAGTTGTACCAGTATGAAGAAGAACTGAAGGCGAAGCAGTTTATCAGAGACAGTGAATCGCCCTGGGCAGCACCGACGATTTTAGTACTCAAGAAGGATGGATCGACGCGAATGTGCATTGATTACCAACAGTTGAATGCAGTAACAGTAAAGAACAAGTATCTGTTACCAAGGATTGATGACTTGTTTGATCAATTGAGTAAGGCCTGCGTCTTCTCTAAGATTGATCTTCGATCTCGATATTTTCAAGTGAGGATCCGGGAGCAGGACATACCCAAGACAGTATTTAGATCACGGTATGGGCATTATGAGTTTCTGGTGATGCCATTTGGACTGACTAATGCTCCAGCAGTATTCATGGATTTGATGAATCACATCTCTCTACCCTATTTGGATAAGTTTGTAGTAGTGTTTATAGATGACATCCTAGTCTATTCCAATAATGAGGAAGAACATGAGAAACATCTTCGGACAGTTTTGCAGACCTTGAGGGAGCATCAACTTTATGCGAAGCTTAATAAATGTGAGTTTTGGTTGGATCATATTTCGTTCATGGGATACATTATTTCTGGAGCAGGAGTGTCAGTAGATCCGAAGAAGGTTGAGGCAGTAGAGAATTGGCCAGTTCCGAAGACGGTAGGAGAAGTGCATAGTTTCTTGGGATTGGCAGGCTACTACAGGAGGTTCGTGGCAGACTTTGCCAGAATTTCTGCACCCTTGACGCGTTTGACGCATAAGGATGTAGAGTTTATTTGGTCAGCAGAGTGTCAGACATCATTTGAAGAGTTGAAGAAGAAATTAATCTCAGCCCCGATCTTGACACTTCCAGTAGGATCGGAAGGGTTTACAGTGTATTGTGACGCATCCGGGAAGGGACTTGGATGTATATTGATGCAGCATGGTAAAGTGATAGCATATGCATCTCGACAGCTTTGAGATCATGAGAAAAACTATCCGACTCACGACCTGGAATTAGCAGCAGTAGTATTTTCACTTAAGTTATGGAGACACTACTTATATAGGGATCGAGTGAAGATTTACACTGATCATAAGAGCTTAAAGTATGTATTTACCCAGAGGGACCTGAACATGAGACAAAGAAGATGGTTGGAATTACTGAAGGACTTTGGTGTAAATCTTCAGTATCATCCAGGCAAGGCGAATGTGGTAGCAGATGCCTTGTGCATGAGAGGTGGTACATTCATTCTAACCATGTAGAGGCATATTTTGGAAGATCTTCAGGAAATAGGAATTGAAGTGATCTTGCCACAAGATACGAAAGTTATGGCCAGTTTGCAGATTCAGTCTACTCTAGCAGAGAGGATCAGAGCAGCCCAAGCAGAGGATCCGCGAATCCAGAAGCTTCGATCGGAGTGTGAGTCAGGTCTCAGGAAGGAATTAGTAATCCATGAGGATGGTACACTCAGGTTCGAAAACCGTCTTTGTGTACCAGGTGGAGACCTTCGACATGAAGTTATGTCAGAGGCTTATAGTTCCCCTTATTCTATTCATCCCGGAGGCACAAAGATGTACCAGGATATGAAGCAGCACTTTTGGTGGAATGGTATGAAGAGGGAGATAGCGAGGTTTGTATCAAGATGTTTGGTATATCAGCAAGTGAAGGCAGAGCAGCAGAGACCAGCAGGGTTGTTATAGCCGCTTCCTATTCCAGAGTGGAAGTGGGAGAACATCACAATGGATTTTGTGACCGGTTTACCTAGATCTCCGACCGGCCAAAATGCAGTTTGGGTAATCGTGGATCGGCTCACGAAGGTTGCTCATTTTTTTCCTTTCAGAGTAGGGCAGTCTACTGAGCAGCTGGCAGAAATGTATATGAAATAAATTATGAGGCAGCATGGTGTTCCAGTCAGCATAGTATCAGATCGAGACACACGGTTCACCTCTCACTTTCGGCGGAACTTGGGAAGATCATATTTATTTAGTAGAGTTCTCTTACAATAATAGTTATCAGGCAAGTATACAGATGGCACCGTTTGAAGCATTGTATGGAAGGAAGTACAGGTCCCCTCTGGCATGGGACGATGTGGAGAACGAAAATTATTGGGACCAGAGATGATCACGCAGACCGTGGAAACAGTCAAGTTGATCAGAGAGCGGCTTCGAGTCGCGCAGGACAGACACCGACACTGGGCAGATCAACATCGTAGGCCTGTTGGTGACCAAGTGTTTCTGCGGATTTTACCTACTCGGGGTGTCATTAGATTTGGAACCCGAGGAAAGCTTAGTTCAAGATTCGTTGGTCCTTTTGAGATTCTCGCTCGGGTAGGCGATGTTGCTTATCGGCTTGCCCTTCCTTCCTCGCTATCTGTCGTACATGATGTGTTTCATGTATCTCAGTTGTGTGGGTATGTCCCGGATCCGAGTCATGTCCTCGACCATTCGAAGTTAGTCGTTGGTACCGACCTAACTTACGAGGAACAACCCGTGTCTATTTTGGACCGGCGAGAGAAGGTGCTCAAGAACCGGACTATTAGTCTTGTCCGTGTCGCTTGGGGCCATCACTCTCCGGGAGAGTCAACCTGGGAGCGCGAGGAGGAGATTAGATCTCGGTATCCGCACTTGTTTGACTCAGAAGGTATGTTTCTCCTCATGCCTTGGTAATCTATTTACATGCTTGTTTTGCACCATTTTAAAATATATGATCAATAACTGCTAAAGATAGGTTGCTTGCGTAGATTGTAATTACACCTTGCTTGCCCAGATTCCTCTATCTTTGTCTTGGTTGAAATTCCGAGGACGGAATTTTTCTAAGGTGGATAGAGATGTCACTCCCCGATCCTGATATACGTATTCTTTCATAAAATCTGTACATGGTATCCTATATTTAGCATGGGCATAATTCTGTTTATTATTTATTAATGGTTGCATATAGCTCTTAAGCATGCCATTAGTGGAATGGTTAGAGCAAGTTTAGAGATTAGGGTTTTCTTAAGCCAACCCAACCCCTATTTATATTCTCTTTCCCTCTCTCTCTCTCCTCATTCACTCTTCCATTTATTTCCCTCAACCACCACCCTTAGGCAAGTACAACTTGCTCAAAAGTGGAGATTTGTGCATTTTCAATCTTGATTTTTCCTTTGTAAATATTTGTTTCTATTGTTCTTCTCATCATCCTCTACAAGTTTAGTACTTAGTATTTTCGGTTTTAATGGATAAATTCTTGTAGATCTAAGTTTATGTTATTCTCGGTTTTTCCTTGGTTTTGATCTACTAAACTTGTTTGTTTTCAAAATCTAGTTGTTCTATATTGTAGAGAATTTTGTTCTACCCCATTTTGACCTATGGAAGTCCAATTTTCGACTTAAATCGGAGCATGGACGGAGCTTGCAGGCCATGGCTTCCATGGCCCATCCTCTCAAAATTTTGGAGAAGATGAGCAGCATGGCCGCATGGTCATTGCCGCATATGCATGTTCCCCTGGCCGCATAGGCCTAAGCCGCATGGTCATTGCCGCATATGCATGTTCCCCTGGCCGCATAGGCCTTAGCCGCATGGCCCTGCTTTCCTGAGCCGCATGAGCGTAGCCGTATGAAGTCATGCGGACTTTATTGTCCAGCCGCATGAGCGCAGCTGCATGAAGTCATACGGACTTCATTGTCCAGCCGCATGAGCGCAGCCGCATGAAGTCATGCGGACTTCATTGTCCAGCCGCATGAGCACAGCCGCATGAAGTCATGCGGACTTTATTGCTCAGCCGCTTGAGTCTTGGTTGCAGATAGTCTGGCCGTATGCAGTATGGCCGCATGGGCCTGGCCGCATGAGCATTGGCCGCATGAGCCTCAGCCGCATGTTTTTTTGGGTCTTAGCCCTAATTTCTGATCTGACTACCTATACGAGTGCTGGTCAACCCTATGTGTGTACTAAGGTACAATCTATGTGAGCACCGAGGTGCTATCCTATGAGCTAAGTGTTCCTACGTGATACCTGCCAGTACCTCCAAGAGTCCAGCATTTATATAGCGAATGGTTGGTAGTATTGTCGTGGTATGTGTTGTGTGTTGCATTACACCAAGAAGGGGGTATATACGTATGACTCTATGAGCCAATACGGATCCCTTCTTGGGGTACTCGTACAATGTACGACATCTAGAGGAGTGAACATGTGACCACGACATGTGAACTCCAAGGATAACCTAAGGATTAACTAGGCAACTAACTTGGTAGGAGCATTGGGTGGGAAGAATCCCGAGATCGTGCCATACTGGCTACCCTCCAGTCCTCACCTGTCAGGTTGGCCGCCACGGATATAGTTTCATACGTCCATAGCGGAGGGCTATATCCAACTTCTACGAGCTATGTGTTAAATGTTTTAGCACGGTAGCCCTCTGGGGGACCGGTGCATAATCAATGTGTTATTTATCTTATGGTTTGGCTAGCCCTGCTGGGTTGACACGATCTGAGGATTCCTTTTAATTGGTACCGCGGGGATAACTCCGCCAAATATAGAAAGCCGCAGGGATGGATGGCCGCTTGAAAAATAACTTGACTGTGCTTGAGCCTTCCATTAGTAGTCGAGGGACGTGGACTGTCGTGGTGCGTGGTCCAACCCATGTCCTTGTTTGGTTGTTGGGTTGGTTTATCGTGCTAGGACAGGCTGTGGACCGAGGTTACGATCGGAAGCTTTTATTAATTACTAGTATTACTATTTTATGCTTGGGTTTTAATCTCACTCTTTTGTGCTCCCTTGTGGTACTTGCTATTCGGGGCTGACCCCGCTGGTTTTGTTTGGCCAGATCACGTAGCAGATACTGAGGATCCGACCTTCCTCCCTGACGTCAATGGTGCATACTAGGAGCATGGCTGGCGGAGGACTCGAGTGGGTTTCTACTCCACCACTCTAGTATCTTTACTTATGTTCTGGCGTTTAGCCACCGACACCTGTTTAGCCGGCTAATCCGGACATTTTATCTTTTGCATAATTTGTAATTAAATCATACTGTAGCTGAATACAATTATGTACCTATGACTTTCTGGGCTAGCTAACTTATAAAGCTAGACCCCCATGATTATTTTGATGAAGCGTCAGGGACGCCTTACTGCTTTATCTCATATGTTCATTAATTGATGTTTTCTTGCTTGAATGATTAAGACATAGATGCTTTGTGAGACCATAGGAGACTTGAATGTAGTATGCACCCCCTTGTCTCTTGACAGCCACGATCGCCGTATGACGTTTGTATACCTCATATGGAGTAGCTGGCCTAGCCCGTCTCTATATTTCGGTACTGGGGCGTGACAACGGATCGCTATCATGTAAGCAAAGAAGGACATGTAACATGAGTGCACCACAACGGGTCACTATCTAGAGTAAGCAGAGAAGAGACGTGTAGCATGAGTGCACCACGACGGGCCACTATCTGATTAAGCAAAGAAGAGACATAAATCATGAGTGCACCCCGACGGGCCACTATCTAAGGATAAGCAAACATGACAATAAGGATCGTATGTAGAAAGAATTAGATAAAAGACATATCATAGCATGGGAGAATGAATAAATAAAAAGTACTACTTGACATAAAACAATAATTGAATTTGTGCTAGATTTAAGAATATAAGGGGGTACAATTATTCTCTAACTGTACAGAATCATCTAATCATGTTAAGAAATTCATTCTTGTTTAAGAAACATCAAATACTGCCAAGTACAGAAAACATGCCAAAAGATCAACTATGATTGAAATTATCACTCACATATGAACTCTGATAAAAGTGAAATAAGAAGATTCGTGAAGCCAAGACAAAGATCTACAACTTTCATGTTTTGAGTTCTTCAAGATTTTAGCTACAAAACAGCTCAAATGGACAAAAATAGTCATTTGGAGTCAAGTTGTGCGCAAGTTGAGCTGTGCGCGCGGGCAAAAGTGCCCACGGCGCACGTTGTACGCAAGCACGGCGCACGTTGCGCGCAAGCACGGCGCACGTTGCGTGACAGAAAATCATGCGCGGCGCGCGCCGCACAAGTTGCGCTACGCGCGAGGGCAAAAGTGCCCATGGCGCACATTGCGTGCAAGCATGGCGCGCGACAAAAAAATGCGCGGGCGCACGGCGTGTAAGTTGCAATGTGCACGAGGGCAAAAATACCAACGGCGTACGTTGTGCGCAAGCACGGCGCGCGGGCACGCGGTAGAAAAATCCACGGGCGTGCGGTGCGCAAGTTGCAATGTGCGCGATGGCAAAAGTGCCCACGGCGTACGTTGCGTGCAAGCAAGGCGTGCGGGCGCGCGACGCGCAAGTTGCAATGTGCGCGAGGGCAAAAGTGCCCACGACGCACGTTGCGTGCAAGTACGGCACGCGGCAAAAAAAATGCGCGGGCGCACGACGCGCAAGTTGCAATGTGCGCGAGGGCAAAAGTGCCTACGGTATATGTTGCGCGCAAGTACGGCGCGCGGCAGAAAAATGCGCGTGTGCGCGGCGCGTGGCGCGCAAATTGCAATATGCGCGAGGGCAAAAGTGCCCACGGCGTACGTTGCGCGCAAACACGGCGCATGGTGCGCGGCAGCGAAAACACTGCGCACGGCACTGTTCATCGTCCCGACAGCACCAGAAGGTGTGGGGAACCCATGAACAAGAAAATGGCATAACTTTCTCATATGAAGTCGAAATCTAGCGGTTCAAAAGCTAAAATTGGGTAGAATGAAATTCCCCACAACATGGAACCATTAGATTTTGAAAATATCAAACTTTAAGAGATCATAACAAAAAAAAAATCTTAAAACTTAGATCTACAAAAATGTAACCATCAAAACCAAAAACTCCAAGTTCTAAAGAGGCTTAGAATCATGAAAGGAAGAGGATAGAACAAACAAAAATAACATTGTTCAAGATTTGACAAGATGTACTTGCCTAGGTTTTGGAGGAGGAGCAAATGGAGAAGATTGAGTAAATGAAATGAATGGAGGAGAGAGAGAGAGAGAGAAGTTGGTTTTTATACTAAACCCTTCTCATCTCAACCCAACCCAACCCAAACCAACTCATGCCAAGTTGAACCAAACCAAAATAAACCAAGTACAAGATTAAACCAAGGTAAGGCTAAGAAAGATAAGTCAAAACACAAGTCATGTAGTACCCCGTCCCGCTCAATCAATCGGAGGAATCGGAACGCCGACAGCGTTTGGACTTAGCCTTTCAACGGCGGCTCGAAGGCCCGCTCGGTCGAGGCAACTCCTCGCTTAGGTGGGATAGTTTCGGTAAACTTGCCTCATCTTAGCCTTCACATAATAAATTTCATGTTTTTAACTTGCACAAGTAGGCTTGATAATAAAAGAGACGAATCCACATAGCTAATGGAATAATTTCGACGGGTCGAATTGAGTTAGAATATAGAAATATCCAACGGTCTGCTTAGAGTTGGTGCACGGTGTGCTTTAAAAATGACACTCGATCCTTCATCCCGTGGCTTGGGAGAAGAAAAGTTGGTTGAGTAGGCGAAGTTATGAACGTAGCCTAAGTCATAGGCGTCGCCCGCATGAAAGCTTGATAAAGCATGCACGATCCATTATCTAAGGCTTGGCATAGCCTTTGCCCGCCCTATTGGTTAAGCTGTATTGCACAGCTTGTGGCATAAGTCTAGGCAACCAAATAACTTGTTTGTTCAAGCCAGACACGTGCACGACACGTTCCATCAAGGCAAAGCTTGACGCAGCCTTTGTCCGTCAAGTTGTTGCAAAGTTAAGTTAGGCAAGTTATGTTAGGCTATCAAAGTAGTAGCAAGCACGTTCCTATGAGTTCTATGGCGGGGTATAACCACATAGTCTTACGGTCTTAAGGATCGTCATATAGAGTATGACTTGGGCGGTGATGTCGCATAGAGTTCAAGTTGGTTTAAGGCACGATGCACAGACTTAGTGTCTTAAGGCACGGGCCACGGTTGATTCATTGAGTTTGGTAAAAGGGGGCTTTCAAATAGTTGTTAATGAGTTGAAGGTAAAGGTAGGGCAAGAAGGAAGAATGCTCGGGACCACGGGTCGTCGAGGCGGTCTCAGATGTGAGAAGTACTGAATTTGGCCCTGAAAGAGATGGTAACACTAGAGGTAGAATGACTGTGTGAGACGTCAGTTTGAGTCGAGCCTTGCATGCTCATGGACAACTTGTCGACAAGGGCAATTTGTTTCCTCGGACGATAACCTGGGGCCACAGCAGGACCGTTCCGGCCTAGAAGGAAACCGGGGCAGAATGTGAGCGGGATAGCTGAGCCGATGTAAACCCCCTAAATTTCTACTTTAAATTTTTTTATATAAATTGAGTATTTAAAATTTTTACTTGGTATTTGTTCGTCGTATAGTCGTATTATACGTCACGTACGAATTTGTCGTATGAGACGTCGCGGATGAGTTTGCAAATTTCGTATGTCACGTCGAGTGCGAATATGTGCGAGCGTACATCTTTTAGAAAAATATTTTTTTTCTATTTTTATAGCTTCAAAATAATATATATAATAATTATTTGTATTTGTATTTTACTTAAAAGTTGTGAAAAGTATCAAGATGGCCAAAACTTATTACTTTTAATTATTTATAAAAGGCTAGCTTATTTAATAGTGGTAATTTAGAAAACTATTTTTTATGCAAATATTCCTTGTACATGAGGTACATAAATTTGAATTCATATATATAATTCCATTTTCGAATTTATTGATATTAATATTTTATTATTTAAAAAGATATTTATAAATATTTATTATTTTTGAAATTATTATTATTGATATTTTTGGAAAATATATTTGGAAATTTTTGTGACCATTTTAAATCTCGATTTGATTTCATGGATTTAATTTAAAAATGTTTAAAGGTAGAAATTATATTTGAGTTAGATGATCTAGATTTCAATTGGAATTGAATTTAAATTTAGATTTGATTTATTTGAATTAAAATTTATATTATCTATTGGGGATTTAATCAAATCCCAATCCTTATCCTAATAGGAATTTCCACCTCCTATAAAAGGAGAGGTACTCCTCCATAATTCTCCACCACTATCAACCCGTATAACGTGTCTGTGTCTCCTTTCCATCCACTACTTTTCTTTTACATTTACACTTTGGTCCTGTCCGACAGCCCCGAACGTCGGCCCTAATCCTAACCCTAGCAAAGCTGGCCGCCCCGCCATTGCCACCACCCGAGGCCGCACTCGGTCAACACCACCACCGTAGCCATTGTCAACACCTCCTTACCCGCTGCCCCGTCACCATCATCACCACTCCCAGCCCGTCTCTTCTCGACCGTCCACCGACCCCGTCACCACAAACCACCACCAGGACGCCTATGTAGCGCCGACCCACAGAACCTCTGCCACTCCCCTGTCGTACGCCTTTCCCCAGCAACCCCACACCCATCATCATCACCACCGATAGACGACCCCGTCTTCCCTGGCTCCGGCCATCTCTCAACAAACACCGCCACCAACGCCAACCACCGGCCGTTCCCTCCGAGATCAACACCAAACAAAGAAAAGAAAAGAAAAGAAAATATATATAACTCGCCACCACCACCATGCTCACCTCCACCGCTCCCGTCCTGACCGTCTGCAGCAAGTCTCCGCCCGAACTCCCTCCGCCTCCGCGCTCTCGACCTCCAGCTCGCCGGCCACCCTCAGCGACCGTGCCGCCCGAGATCCGTGCGCCACCTCCCTGGAGCCATCAGCGAGCCCCGTACCTCCGTGGCTACCCTGCGCGCCGAGCCACCACCGGTGAGCTCCCCGCGGCCGGCTCCCTCCAGCTCCGGCGACAAGAGCCACCCCTCTCGTCGGATCCGTACGCGCCGCGTCGCCGCGTTCTCTGCCCTATCCGACTTCCCTCTCCGCCGGTCGAGCACGCCCCAGATCCGCCTTGGCCTCCGTGACCTCGGCCCAGCGCGGCCGAGCTCCGCCCAATTTTTTCCCTTAGGTAAACCCTTCCCTCCGCTTCTTCCTTTTCTTCTCATCTCTCTCTCTGTATGAATTTGGTGGGGGGAGAGCTGAATAGTTGTTTTAGAGAATTTATTTAGATAGTTTTATTATTATTATTATCTTTATTATTATTATTATTATTATTATTATATATTACTGTTCTTATTATTTATTAATGTTATTATTATTATTAGTTTTATTATTATTATTATTATTATCTTATTATTACTATTATTACTATCATTATTATTATTATTATTATTATTACTATTATTAAGACTGTTGATGTGTTAGTTACCAATATCAAAAATCTAAATTTGCAAAGTCTAGTTTTAAACCTAAAATATTATTATATTATATGCATAGGATATAAATTGTTTTTATATTATTTTTCTAAGAAGAATATCTTGATTAGTGAAAATACAATTTTGATCATATTATAAATATCTCTCGATTTTAAATATATTGATCCTTAAAGTATATCTTCTTGATTATATACTATCTTATGGTATTTTTCAAATATTTATCTAATATAGATTTCTACAAAAAATCTTTACGAACTTAGAATGATTGTAGCCTAAAATTATTTTCGGTTCTTCAAGTATTATATGGACATGTATTTGGCTAATAAAAAGGTATTTTTCCAAAAATTGTAAATATAAGGAATAAGGTATTTTTAATTACATAAATTTATTATGAAAGTAGTTTTCAAAAATTAGTACATATAATTATTTTCACAAATTCTCTTCAACTATCTTAGCTGATCATGACTAATCGTACCCTTACTTCCTTCCTGATTTCGGACCCTACGCCTCGATTATGGTTATTGGACAATCAGGACTTGACAGACCATCACATCACACCAGGCGACACACCAGACAAGATACCTTGCCTTTACTGTTTAAATTTCCTGCTCAACATCATGCATGTTTTGTTTATTTTCAAGTTGTCTTTCTAAACTATATGTAGATGCAAATTACTATATTTTATGCAATTGGCTTAGAGTTAAGGGACTACCATATGTTTAGAGCATCTCATAAACTGTCACGATGTGCCACGAGTTGTGTGTGAATGGTGAGTCGCATATAGCTTCGGACTTGCGTACCGATCGTACATCGGTGCGTACAGGCCGTACGTTAGGATATAACTGCCAAAAGATTGTGTAAAAGACTTGGCAATTATTAAGAATCAAACAGTGTCGTAGAGACGACGCATGTATAGTATCATGGGAAGGGAGAGGACAGTTATTAGCGTAGGGGCTATATTTATTTTTACACATTTTGGGCCGATGGTGACTCTTATGAGCACTACCTTCTGCCCAGGGCTGATAGTGACTCGGATGAGCGCTACTTGACGGCCACTCTTTACTCTGCTGATCCTACAGCCCCTGCATAGAACGTTGTCCTCAAAGTGCATATCACAAAGAATGGTTAGGGACCTTTACTCATGTATATTTTCTGTTGAGCTCTTACTATTCAGTTTATTGGCTTGATATTATGTGTCTTGTTACGTCCCTCTGAGGACCTGGTGATCTCTCCAGGTGTGTGTTTCGTGATTTCTTGCAGGTGCTCTAGTTAAGGCCATGACTTGTGCTCTATTCCGTCGTGATGATTGCTCTTGGATTCGTCACTTACTCTCGCTTGATTGATTCTTTCTTTTTATATTTCTTCTCTATTTAAATTAGTTGGTAGTGAATTTATCTCTGCCCAACGATTGTATACATGACAAACTCAAAGTTGCTTTTATATCATTATTTATCATTGTGGATGAGATTTAGTGTCTTGGCTTTCTACATTTACAGCTTATGTATACATACGAACCGTATATTTACTCGTATGTATACAGCTGGCATGATACGTATCTAGTTCCAAGTATTTTGGGACTGGGGCGTTACATATTTTTATGGTGGCCCATGCAGGTCGAGTTTGCCGTTTCGGTTACATGACTGTACCAAGCGGGCCTGCAATATAGGATTAGAATATAGGAATCTCATCCACCTACTTGATCACCTTCCTTGACCTTTCTTGATTTCCATATTCCGACTCCCGTGGCTTCCCTTGATTTTTGCATCTTGCTTGAACTCCTTCTACCAACACCCTATCATCTCGTGCTTGAACATGGTTAGAAAGATGACTACACTACTATATACTTATTGGTCAACCCTATGGCTAGAAAGATTATATTGACAAATAATATCCATTGAGGTTATATTTGAGTATAAAGGTATTTATTTTTCCTAGAGATATGATCTTAAGGATTAGTTAATTTTAAGTTGGGTAGTAGCATATTACCGCCTTCAAAGGATAGTTAGAATTTTATTATTACAAGGTGGTATACACAAGAGGATAGCTACATCGAGAAAACAAAATTTTGATTTACGAATTTTTTTTGAAATGGTGAAATAGTTATGATTTATTAGGGATATGAAATCGATTGAGAAATAACTTAAGTTTTTATATTGTGACGCATGAGTTACGGTTAACTTTAAAAGTTTGGATTGTAATATTATAAAGTTTATCTCGAGATTATTTAAGGAGTTTTAATTATGATTTTTAGACAACTAGAGAAGACGAAAGTTTAGTTTGAGAGAGCTTGAGGTTTAAAATTGAGTCGTATGATTTATAAGTTTATTTAATTTTGAGTTGAAGAAATGATGGTAAAATTTTGTTTAAATATTTAGAGGATATGAAAGCAACTTTGAAGAAAAAATTTAAATTTTAAATTGTGTCAAATGATCTATGACTTAAAAAGTTAATTAGATTTCAAGTTTAAAGCCTTGATTATGGATATTTAAATTTTGGTAAAAAAAAGATTTAATTTGAGTTTCATGATTTACGATTGATGAAACGGGCTAAGAGTTTATCTCGAGGTACATTTGAGAATTGGAAAATTTTAAAAGTGATGGCTTATTATGAAAATTTAGTTGTGCCGCATTAGATATGATGAAGGATTTTTTGAATTTATTTAAAGGAAATTAAACTTTAAATACTTGATGGAGTATCTTGAGATTTTTATTTCGAAATTGTTGAGGAACTTGAAATTTGAAATTAGATCATATATTGGTAGGGAACCAAGAAGCAAGCAAGTCACCCTAATGGGATACAAGTATTCCTCATTAATTGCCATGATAGTTGTATGTACTCGAGTGTAGTTAAGTCATCTGCCAAACTATGTGAAGATATCTCAATCTTGACTCACTTGACATTCCCTCAAACCTAGATTTTATCGTGACTTTCTCATACTCCATCTAAGTGGCTATCATATCTTTAGAAATTGTATTTCTAACTTATTTTACCTCGATTTACTCGAATCTGAATTATCATTATTTCATGCCTTAGCTTGGTCATTTAGTTTTGTGCATTGATTATTATCTCATGAACTCCCACTTTCTATTTTTAAATTCTTTGGTGTCCTTTACCGTGACTTGGGTATTTGGAGCACAACACAAGACTTTTTATCCAACAAATTTCATATGCAAGACCTAGACGAACCCACCTTCGTGTAGGTATATCATGTCCCACTAAAACGCGTCTTCTTGTACTCAAATTTCTTGATACGACTTTTGGGTCGAATAAGCTAAACTGTAACATTTACCATGATACCGATATATTTACCGACCATGGATCTCGACTCAATTCCTTCAACCCGAGATGTGATAGTGTTCTACTTAATTCCTTAAATGCTTAGCCTGTGCTTATTGTTAACCCGTACCTTTTATTTTTGTGCATTATCTTAAATTGCTTAGGCCCTTAAATTTTATTTTCGTGCAGAAATTAGTATTTATTATCCAAACCCTATCACGACCATTAAGCCTAACCAATACTTCTAAATCGTTTTGATTTTCTCTTCGAAAATTTTATTTTGCTCTGCTATTATTCATGCAACCTTGCTCTTGTGATTCCTTGGACTTAGATAAAGATTTGATCATGACACCCTTTGGTTAGACATGGGCTAGATTGGAGGACGTAATAAAGGAGATTAGTGGTTAATCAAGTAAAATGATACGTGATTATGAGACATTAGTAAAATGTGCTATTTGATTAAGAGGTGTGATATTATGTTTTGGAAAAATCAAAGGATAGTATATTTGCGAGTGCCAAAAGGTTTGAAATTAATCCAAAGTTGAAATAAAGTTTATGTTTGGTGCATAAGGGATAAAATTTTCTTTATGTTGATAAATAAATCTAAATTTTCTAGAAGAGTTTGACTTTTACTTCAACTATCTTGATTAAAGATTTTGAAATTTGAATTTCAAGGAAATTAAAGCTTGAGGAAATGCGCATATTTATGTTAGAAAAGAAGGATAGAGATTCATTGAATATCTATTTTGAGGAGAGTATGAATGGCGAGATCTATTTGTAGAAAATATATATGATATGATGGCGAGAAGTAAAATTTAAATTTATTTTTGGACTTATCTAATTTCGATCGTTCGGATAGTGGATTGATATATAAATATAGTGGGAATTCAAGATTGTGAGTAACTTTGGAGGAAAAAGAATAAAAGGAAAATGAAAAAAAAAGAGGTGGGATTATAAAATTTTGTGAAGAATAATATACGAAAGGTTGAATGCGAAAAGACATTGATGATTATATCGAGGGTTATGACAATATCGAAAACACAAGTTGAAATTTGAAGATTGAATATAGAAAGGCCTTGATGATTATGCCAAGAATTATGGCAATATCAAAAACAAGTTAGATATTGAATATATTGTAAGATCGTGGTGGAAAAGAGTCTTGCCTATATTTAGTACACATTTTGTTGATCGAAATTGATAGTTGTCATGAGATATCTTCCAAATCATACCCATGAATTCATTTTCCTTGCTATCGTAATACTCGATTATTCGAAAAATCAATTTTATTGTATGCCTTTTTAACTTGATCAAATTTCTATTGCCTCAACCCTACCTATCCTATCATTCCTCAATTTCGAGGACAAAATTCTTTTAAGTTGGGTAGGATGTAAACCCCCTAAATTTCTACTTTAAATTTTTTATATAAATTGAGTATTTAAAATTTTTACTTGGTATTTGTACGTCGTATTATACGTCGCGTACGAATTTGTCGTACGAGACGTCGCGGATGAGTTCACAAATTTCGTATGTCACGTCGAGTGCGAATATGTGCGAGCGTACATATTTTAGAAAAATATTTTTTTTCTATTTTTATAGTTTCAAAATAATATATATAATAATTATTTGTATTTGTATTTTACTTAAAAGTTGTGAAAAGTATCAAGATGGCCAAAACATATTACTTTTAATTATTTATAAAAGGCTAGCTTATTTAATAGTGGTAATTTAGAAAACTATTTTTTATGCAAATATTCCTTGCACATGAGGTACATGCATTTGAATTCATATATTTAATTCCATTTTCAAATTTATTGACATTAATATTTTATTATTTAAAAAGATATTTACAAATATTTATTATTTTCGAAATTATTATTACTGATATTTTTGGAAAATATATTTGGAAATTTTTGTGGCCATTTTAAATCTCGATTTGATTTCATGGATTTAATTTAAAAAAGTTTAAAGTATATTTGAGTTAGATGATCTAGATTTAAATTGGAATTGAATTTAAATTTAGATTTGATTTATTTGAATTAAAATTTATATTATCTATTGGGGATTTAATCAAATCCCAATCCTTATCCTAATGGGAATTCCCATCTCCTATAAAAGGAGAGGTACTCCTCCATAATTCTCCACCACTATCAACCCGTGCATCGTGTCTGTGTCTCCTTTCCATCCACTACTTTTCTTTTACATTTACACTTTGGCCCGTCCGACAGCCCCGAACGTCGGCCCTAATCCTAACCCTAGCAAAGCTGGCCGCCCCGCCATTGCCACCACCCGAGGCCGCACTCGGTCAACACCACCACCGTCGCCATCGTCAACACCTCCTTACCCGCTGTCCCGTCACCATCATCACCACTCCCAGCCCGTCTCTTTCCGACCGTCCACCGACCCCGTCACCACAAACCACCACCAGGTCGCCTATGTAGCGCCGACCCACATAACCTCTGCCACTCCCCTGTCGTATGCCTTTCCCCAGCAACCCCACACCCATCATCATCACCACCGACAGACGACCCCGTCTTCCCTGGCTCCGGCCATCTCTCAACAAACACCGCCACCAACGCCAACCACCGGCCGTTCCCTCCGAGATCACCACCAAACAAAGAAAAGAAAAGAAAATATATATAACTCGCCACCACCACCATGCTCACCTCCACCGCTCCCGTCCTAACCGTCCGCAGTAAGTCTCCGCCCGAACTCCCTCCTTCTCCGCGCTCTCGACCTCCGGCTTGCCGGCCGCCCTCAGCGACCGTGCCGCCCGAGATCCGTGCGCCACCTCCCTGGAGCCATCAGCGAGCCCCGCACCTCCGTGGCTACCCTGCGCGCCGAGCCACCACTGGTGAGCTTCCCGCGGTCGCGTCACCGCGTTCTCCGCCCTATCCGACTTCCCTCTCCGCCGGCCGAGCAGCCCCAGATCCGCCTTGGCCTCCGCGACCTCGACCCAGCGCGGCCGAGCTCCGCCCAATTTTTTCCTTATGTAAACCCTTCCCTCCGCTTCTTCCTTTTCTTCTCATCTCTCTCTCCCTATGAATTTGGTGGAGGGAGAGCTGAATAGTTGTTTTAGGGAATTTATTTAGATAGTTTTATTATTATTATTATTATTATTATTATTATATATTACTGTTGTTTTTATTATTATTTATTAATGTTATTATTATTATTAGTTTTATTATTATTATGATTATTATGATTATTATTACTATTATTACTATTATTATTATCATTATTATTATTATTATTATTATTATTATTATTATTATTATTATTATTATTATTATTATTATTACTATTATTAAGACTGTTGATGTGTTTGTTACCAATATCAAAAATCTAAATTTGCAAAGTCTAGTTTTAAACCTAAAATATTATTATATTATATGCATAGGATATAAATTGTTTTTATGTTATTTTTCTAAGAAGAATATCTTGATTAATAAAAATACAATTTTAATTATATTATAAATATCTCTCGATTTTAAATATATTGATCCTTAAAGTGTATCTTCTTGATTATATACTATCTGTTAGTGCCGAGGCACAATTTTCGATGGAAAATTCTGAAACTGAAACAATTGCAAAGACAACGTTTCAAATGCAACACCTTAAAGAAGATGTGCAACAGAGATCCTGGAGGATTCTGAATTACGAGGATCTAAAAAGATTCTACGTAATACACAAAAAATCTAAAGAGACTTTTGTGCAAGCGACTATCGGCAGTAGAGCTTCTAAAAAGAAGTTACTGTAAAAGGCAACAACAGCGATGACAAGCAAGAATGAAATGCTGGGGTGAATGAACCACCGTTGCTCAAAGCTTTATTCGCCCCACACGAGCACGAACAGCTTCCCGGAACCAGCAAGTTCACGAAGAACTTCTGAAACGCTCGTAAGTCAATATTTGAGACTTGAACGGGCTTTCTGGACTTTACAGACTCCCTTCACTCTCTTCTTGGTGCATTTTTCAAAGGAGGCCAAGGGGCTCTATTTATAGAGTGGAGTTGAGACTTCACCTCTTCTCCTATCCGATGTGGGACTAAAATACCAATACTCAAAAATAGAGTTTGATATTTTAGATCATCCCACAATCAGCATAGAAGTGTGCCAGTCCACGCCTACCCCCCGAACACTCCCGTGCATGCACGAGACATCCTGGAGTCCGTGTCCGAGTCCGAGTCCGCACAACAAAAATTAACTTGTATCCTTGTTGGATTTAATCCTTTTTCCTTCTAGAAAAATACTTCCACATGGCACAAACTTGTGCCCCACTACACCTCATGTGCACACCTCAACACAAGCAATGCATTATATTGAGATACTCACCATTTGGTGTAGCCGATGTGGGACTATCTTTTCTAGTCCAAAGGCAAAAACACCAACAATCCCCTACATATCTCAATATATGGGTCGAGCGTTCCCCACAGTGACTGCCCATCATGTATTAGGAGAGATGTCGCTACGACTTGAATCTTCCCGCATAGGTTAAATAACAGCATGATACAAGAATGGACTAAGCCTTGAATTCTGCACCATAACTGCAATTCTTCCTACTCACATAATGACATCAACTGTGCTTCTGGCTGCACATTGAAGGCCCTGTGCCAGCCTAGTTTCAGTGTATAATTTTGGGCGTCTACAAGTTTACCCTCAAGAGACGGCCTGATATCTCTTTCCATACACTATAGGTGAGTTCTTTATTAAAGACATATGGCATGAAGCCTTGCGCTTCCTTGCGGTGCTACGCCGCTATGACATGGCCTGAAGCCGAGGCATTACCCCTACCTGGAAACCTCATCGTAGTGTCAAACTACTGTAGCATGAGGTCACAAGCCTCTTTGTAGTGCCAAACTACCCAGCATGAAGCCTAAGGCTTCCTTGCGGTGTTACGCCGCAACAACATGGCTTGCAATGCCGAGGCTTTACCCCTACCTGGGTACCTCATCGTGGTGTCGTGCCACTGTAACTTGGGGCCATCCTCCCCTTTGTAGTGCTGTCTACAACTCTTTAATTATGTCATATAGCATTAGGCTACCTGCCTATTTGCGGTGCTACGCCGCTATGACTTGGCTTGCAAAGCCGAGGCATTACCCCTACCTGGGAAGCTCATGGTGGAGTCACCCCACTGTAGCATAGAGTTTCACTCCTTGTAGTGCTGCTCTACCGTGCTTTCTGTAAAGCACACCAGGCATTCACTCTGCCTGAGAACTCATTAAGGCGTTTAAGCCAACCTTCCACAGGATCTGTTTTTTCTGCAGAAAATACATAGTAGACAACAGTGGTTATGGGTCCGTATCCCTTTCATATTCCAGAGAACAAGTACCCACTGTTACCTGATAGTTTCCCAGTCAGTGATCCTCCTTTGAACCAAAAGTTAGATGCCTAGTAGATTTCTCTTTGAACTAATAGCATAAAACTTTATGGTAGGATTACAAAGACACACTATCAGAATACCTTCAAGCCCATTTTACAAGCTGTGTCATCGACCAGCTGGCGCTTGAGGCCCTTGGTGAACGGATCCTCCAGGTTCTCCTGACTCCGAACATCAATCACTGCAATAACACCTCTCTTGATAAGATCGTGTACTGCTCTGTGCTTCAACCGCACCGTTCTCTTCTTCCCGTTGAAGAGTTCATTTGATGCCACTGCTGCTGCCGCCTGGTTGTCACAGTATATCGGTATCTGAGCCCCAACCACCGGAAGATCATACATGAGCTTCCGAAGCCACTCTGCTTCATCTGCAGCAGCATCCAATGCAAAGAATTCAGATTCCATGGAGGAACAAGATAACATAGTCTGCTTCTTCGACTTCCACGATATAGCAGCTCCGCCCATGGTGAATACGAATCCACCTGTGGAATAGTCGCTCTCCATATCTGAACACCAGCTAGCATCACTGAGGCCTTCCACTACTGACGGATCTCCGCTGTAGAAAAGTGCATATGTCTGAGTTTTCTTGAGATATCTCATAACACGTTTCACAGCTTTCCAGTGCTCAACGCCTGGATTGCTAGTAAACCGACTCAGCATTCCCACGACAAAAGCTATGTCAGGCCTTGTGGCAGTAGTAGCGTTCATCAAGCTTTCGATGACGCTAGCGTACTCCAACTGCCTGACGCTTTCCCTCGAATTAGGCTCCAGCTTCTGATCACTCCGGTACGGTGTATCAATTATGGGAAGATCTTGATACCCGTAGCGAGTGAGCATCGTCTCAATATAATGAGATTGTGACAGCTCTATTCCAGTGCCTGTCCGGATGATCTTGAGCCCCAAGATTACGTCGGCATCCCCCAAGTCCTTCATACTGAACTTGGTCGAGAGGAATTTCTCTGTCTCTGTGACGCAGCTTAAATCCGTACCTAGGATTAGCATGTCGTCTACGTAAAGACAAACGATTACTCCTCTTCCGTCAGCAAACTTCGTATAGACACACTTGTCTGTTTCACTGACCATGTAGCCATTTGACCTTATCACCTTGTCAAACTTCTCATGCCACATTTTGGGAGCTTGTTTCAAACCATACAGAGACTTCATCAACTTGCAGACTTTGTCTTCCAGACCTCTGACGACAAAACCTTCTGGTTGTTGCATGTTGATCTCTTCGGTCAGCTCGCCATTAAGGAATGCCGTTTTCACATCCATCTGATGTATCACCCGCTTGTGTATTGCTGCTAGAGCAATTAACAATCTGATGGTTGTCATCCGAGCTACTGGAGTAGAAGTATCAAAGTAGTCGATCCCCTGCCTCTGAGCAAACCCCTTGGCCACTAGCCTGGCCTTGAACTTGTCAATGGTTCCATCTGCTTTCATCTTCTTCTTGAAGATCCATTTGCATCCGATGGGTCTTGCTCCTTCTGGCAGGTCAACCAATACCTATGTGTTGTTGGAGGTGATTTAGTCAATCTCGTTGTCTATCGCCTCGTTCCAGAATACAGCATCTTTGGTCTTTATCGCCTCATCATAGGTAAGCGGATCTGCTTCCACATGATAGGTGACGAAGTCATCTCCGAAGTCTTTCAGCCTCATCGTTCGCTTAGTTGACGGCTCAGCGAGTTCTGGTTCAACTGGTGTCTCCTTGATGATAGCTTCATCTTGGACTACTGGTTCATTAAAGACTTCTGTCTGCTTTGTACCCTCATCATTCTCCGGAAGATCCGTGAGAACAATATTCTTGTATTTTGCAAACTTGTCTTCAAAGTATTCAGCATCGCGAGATTCGATAATATGGTTTGACTCGATATCAAGGAATCTCCGAGCATCACTCTTCTCGGCATACCCCAAGAAGATCGCCTTCGTAGTCCTTATCCCTAGCTTCTGAATCTTCAGATCCGGGAGCTTCACATAAGCCAGACACCCCCACACTCGAATGACATTCAAGTTAGGTCTGACTTTGAACCAGAGTTCATGAGGAGTTATGTCGAAAGTAGCATATGGCACTCTGTTCAGAATGAACGTTGCCGTTAGTGCAGCTTCTCCCCAGTAGCACTTTGGAAGACCCGCAGTCAACAGCATGGAGATTATCTCTGTCAACGTTCTGCTACTCCGTTGGATTGAGGAGAGTACGGAGCCGTTGTCTCATTGATGATTCCATATTCTTTACAGAATGATAAGAATTCATGAGACCGATACTTCCCGCCTCGATCACTCCTTAATCTCTTGAGTTGTTGTCCAGTTTGCCGCTCAGCCTCGGCCCTGAACTCCTTGAACTTCTCGAATGCTTCGTCTTTAGACTTGAACAAGTAGACGAAAGCATACTTTGAGAAGTCATCGATAAAAGTAATGAAATACTTCATCCCGGCCTTTGTAGAGAATTGTTTGAAGTCACAGATATCTGAGTGAACCAACTCCAGAAGATCTGTACTTCGATGGACCCTGTGAAAGGGTTTTCTTGTGATCTTCGTCTGAGCACATACTTCGCATTTCTCTACCTTACCCCCACACTTAGAGATAAGTCCTAGACTAGACATTCTGTTAATCCTTTTACAATGAACATGTCCTAGCCTATTATGCCACAACTCAAGAGAATAATCAGAAAAAGTGATTGCATTTATATTATCATGCTGGGTTACAACAAGCTGAATCTTGTACATTCCTTCAGTTTGGAAAGCTTTCCCGAAGAATGTACCCTTCTTAGACATCACCAACTGGCCAGTATTGATGTCCATCCTCAAGCCTGCGTTGCAGAGCAGACTTCCAGAGATCAGGTTCTTAGCAATTACTGGAACATGCTTCACACCTTGAAGCGTCAGAGTGTTCCCCGATGTGAGTTTTAGCTCCACCGTCCCGATCCCCAGTACTTCAGCTTGTGCCTGGTTTGCCATTATGACCTTCTCTGAAGTTGGCTCATAAGAGATGAACCAGTCTTTGTCTGAACAGACATGGCAGGTCGCACCAGTGTCTATCCACCCGTCCAAGTCAGCCCCCACAGTTGCAACCTGTGCTATCATGGCAACTAGATTAGTAATCATAGAAACCTTACTAGGCTCACCTTGTTCTTTGGGCTTGGACTTACATTCGGATTTGTAATGGCCCTTCTTGCCATAATTGAAGCAAGTCACATGGGACTTGGACTTCTGCTGCTTGAAAGCAGGACCCTTCACTTTCAGATTCGTGAAGTCCTTCTTTTTGCGATGAGAAGCAGCCTGCTTCCCCTGGTATTCTCTGGTTTGGACCAGATTTGCCTTCGCCAGTTGCTTGGACAGAGTATCCATCTTCTGTTGAGAGCGCATCTCGTCCTCAACATGGATCTCTTGCAAGAAATCTTCCAAGCTAATTTCCATCTTCTTTCGATGCATCCTTGCATAGAAGTTGCTCCATCCTGCAGGAAGTTTCGCGACGATCCCTCCAACGACAAACTTGTCGACGAGGGGCATGTTCTCGTCTTCTAGTTTCTGATGCAACTTCAGAAACTCCTTCACTTGGGGCAGCATCGACTTCTCGTCTTCGAAGGTCCACTTATGGTATTTTTCTACCATGAAGATCTTGGACCGGTTCTCATCATCTTCATAGAGCTTTCCCAAGGAGTCCCATATCTCTTTGGTAGATGTCTTCTTGGAGTAGGACTCTGCCAGAGAGTCTTCCATGGAATTGAGTATCAGTAGTTTACATATATTGTTTTCTCTCTTCCACTTCGCTTGCTTGGTTGTAGCAGCGGCCACAGCCGCAGCAGATCCAGTGGTTGGAACAATCGGTTCTTCTTCTGACAGCACGTGATCAACATTCACGAGTTGAAGATTTAAAGTGACCTTTCGTTTCCATATCTGAAAGTATTCGCCATCGAATTTCTCCAACTTGTTAAAACTGGTATTGATGAGCGAAGCACGAGAGTTATCCATCTTCTCAATAAAACTTTGAGATTGTTAGTGCCGAGGCACAATTTTCGATAGAAAATTCTGAAACTGAAACAATTGTAAAGACAACGTTTCAAATGCAACACCTTAAAGAAGATGTGCAACAGAGATCCTGGAGGATTCTGAATTACGAGGATCTAAAAAGATTCTACGTAATACACAAAAAATCTAAAGAGACTTTTGTGCAAGCGACTATCAGCAGTAGAGCTTCTAAAAAGAAGTTACTGTAAAAGGCAACAACAGCGATGACAGGCGAGAATGAAATGCTGGGGTGAATGAACCACCGTTGCTCAAAGCTTTATTCGCCCCACACGAGCACGAACAGCTTCCAGGAACCAGCAAGTTCACGAAGAACTTCTAGAACGCTCGTAAGTCAATATTTGAGACTTGAACGGGCTTCCTGGACTTTACAGACTCCCTTCACTCTCTTCTTGGTGCATTTTTCAAAGGAGGCCAAGGGGCTCTATTTATAGAGTGGAGTTGAGACTTCACCTCTTCTCCTATCCGATGTGGGACTAAAATACCAATACTCAAAAATAGAGTTTGATATTTTAGATCATCCCACAATCAGCATAGAAGTGTGACAGTCCACGCCTACCCCCCGAACACTCCCCTGCATGCACGAGACATCCTGGAGTCCGTGTCCGAGTCCGAGTTCGAGTCCGTACAACAAAAATTAACTTGCATCCTTGTTGGATTTAATCCTTTTTTCTTCTAGAAAAATACTTCCACATGGCACAAACTTGTGCCCCACTACACCTCATGTGCACACCTCAACACAAGCAATGCATTATATTGAGATACTCACCATTTGGTGTAGCCGATGTGGGACTATCTTTTCTAGTCCAAAGGCAAAAACACCAACACTATCTTATGGTATTTTTCAAATATTTATCTAATATAGATTTCTACAAAAAATCTTTACGAACTTAGAATGATTGTAGCCTAAAATTATTTTCGGTTCTTCAAGTATTATATGGACATGTATTTGGCTAATAAAAAGGTATTTTTCCAAAAATTGTAAATATAAGGAATAAGGTATTTTTAATTACGTAAATTTATTATGAAAGTAGTTTTCAAAAATTAGTACATATAATTATTTCCACAAATTCTCTTCAACTATTTTAGCTGATCATGACTAATCGTACCTTTACTTCCTTTCTGATTTCGGACCCTACGCCTCGATCATAGTTATTGGACAATCAGGACTTGACGGATCATCACATCACACCAGGCGATACACTAGGCAAGACACCTTGCCTTTACTGTTTAAATTTTCTGCTCAATATCATGCATGTTTTGTTTATTTTCAAGTTATCTTTCTAAACTATATGTAGATGCAAATTACTATATTTTATGCAATTGGCTTAGAGTTAAGGGACTACTATATGTTTAGAGCATCTCATAAACTGTCACGATGTGCCACGGGTTGTGTGTGAGTGGTGAGTCGCATATAGCTTCGGACTTGCATATGGACCGTACATCAGTGCGTACAGGCCGTGCGTTAGGATATAACTGCCAATAGATTGTGTAGAAGACTTGGCAGTTATTAAGGATCAAATAGTGTCGTGGAGATGATGCATGTATAGTATCATGTGGAGGGAGAGGACAGTTATTAGCATAGGGGCTACATTTATTTTTACACATTTTGGGCCGATGGTGACTCTTATGAGCACTACCTTCTGCCCAGGGCCGATAGTGACTCGGATGAGCGCTACTTGACGACCACTCTTTACTCTGCTGATCCTACAGCCCCTGCGTAGAACGTTGTCCTCAAAGTGCATATCACATAGAATGGTTAGGGACCTTTACTCATGTATATTTTCTGTTGAGCACTTACTATTCAGTTTATTGGCATGATATTATGTGTCTTGTTACGTCCCTCTGAGGACCTGGTGATCTCTCCAGGTGTATGTTTCGTGATTTTTTGCAGGTGCTCTAGCTAAGGCCATGACTTGCGCTCTATTCTGTCGTGATGATTGCTCTTGGATTCGTCACTTACTCTCGCTTGCTCGATTCTTTCTTTGTATATTTCTTCTCTATTTAAATTAGTTGGTAGTGGATTTGTCTCCGCCCAACGCTTGTATACATGACAAACTCAAAGTTGCTTTTATATCATTATTTATCTTTGTGGATGAGATTTAGTGTCTTGGCTTTCTATATTTACAGCTTATGTTTACATACGAGCCATATATTTACTCGTATGTATACAGCTGGCATGATACGTATCTAGTCCCAAGTATTTTGGGACTGGAACGTTACAGCCGAAAGGCAAGTATTCGGTGGACGCTCATTGGGGCTAGCTACCCGCTTTGACCGGTCCATCCTATACCAGCTATGAGTCCAAAATAGCTTGTTATGCTAGTGACCTCATATAGATGAGTCGGTACGGGCGGCAATCCGCGTGTGTGCCTTTGGATTGAGTCGAGCATTGAGTGCACTATGTCAAGGAGTCGAGTTGAATGTGTGTGTACAGTTAGAAAAAAATATTGGGCCTATGATTTGGCTGCAACGTAGGCGACGTACTTCGGCACGAGATGTGGCATCGAGTATTAAGTTGTTGGCATATAAGTTGCATAAGTGGGATTGAGTCATCTTGAGAGTAAGTCAGGAAATGTCGCAATGCAAAGTCAGTCGAGTGACACTTAGTCCACAAGTCTTGATTAGGTCAAGTTGGTGATCAAAGTAGCAAGGGCCACGAGGCGGTGATATGGTTAAGTCATACTGAGTTGCGAGGTACGACACGATAGATTTGTAGCACGGTCACAAGGAAATTGGGTACTATCGCGTAGTTCGCGTCTCTGATTTTGGGCTATAAGGCAAACACGACTTGATAGGTTAACGTTGCTGTTGCTGATGGAACTGGGTATTCCCAGGACCCTTACCTTGGTGTGCGTATTGATCGATAAAAAGTCCATCTTCAACCAGTCTTTGAATCCTTCTTAGGTTAATATGCCCCAATCGCAAGTGCCAAAGATATGTTTGGTTCATACAAGAAGGTTCTTTTCTCTTATTTAAGTTAGATGACATATTATTCATTTCCGTAAGTTGTATTGTGGGCCAAATAGGATTAATGACATACAGATTATCAACCAATGCACCATAACAGATAAAACATTTATTCTTTCTAATAACAATATTGTCATTAAAATAAACTGAATATCCATCCTTAACTAACATAGAAACAGAAACTAAATTCCTTCTAAGTGAAGGTGCATAAAGACAATTTCTCAATGTCAAAGACTTATTTCTACCAAAAGATAAAGTAACATCTCCTAATACAACGACCAATACTTTTGTAGCATCACCCATGAACAAGCATATCTCTCTATCACTGAGCCGTCTGGTTTCCTGGAACCCCTGCAATGTATTGCAGACATAATTAGTGGCTCCTCTATCTACACACCAGGTGCCGGTAGATAACACCGCTAAACATGTTTCAACTACTAGTAAATGAGATATACCTTCTTTGTTCCCTTGTTTGAGAAGTGGACAATCAGTCTTCCAATGTCCTGACCCTTTGCACTTTAAACATTTGCCTTTCAGCTTTTTTACCGCGCTTTGAGGTCCCATGCCCTTCTTTGCTGAGTTTGTCTGTTTCTGAATGTTATTCTTCTTCTTACCGCCTTTTGGCATAGAAGTAAAAGCTTTTTCAGAAACAAAAATATGATCACTCTGCCTAAAGAGAGATTCAGCATCCTATAGCTCTTTTGTAAGTTCTGCAAAACTATACAACCTTTTGTTCATGTTGTAATTAAGACAAAAATTGTCAAAACTTTTAGGAAGAGTCCCGAGAATGATATCGACCTGGGATTCCCCATCGATTTCAGCTCTAAGGATTTCTATCTCATTCAGATGACCCATCATCTTGAGAACATGATCCCTTACTGGTGTGATCAGCCATTTTTGTATTCATCAAACATTTCATAGCAAACTGCCTAGCTGCTCTACTCTGATGTCCGAAGAGTTCCTTGAGGTTATACATCATGTCATAAGTTATGGCCATGGCCTGATGCTGATGTTGCAGTACATTTGACATAGATGCTAAAATATTGTACCGCACCATCTCATCTGCCTTTTTCTACTTTTATAAGCCTCTTTGACCTCTTCATCAGAGTTAGCATCAGGCTTAGGTGGGCATTCCTCAACAAGTATATATTTGTACTCCTCAGCAGTCAGAACGATGTCCAAATTACGTTTCCAGTCAATATAATTAGGTCCAGTAAGTTTGTTTTCTTTAAGAATCACCATAAGTGGACTGAAAGAATCCATTTTTGAAATCCTGAGAATCACATAAATAAAATTACGTAGGAAAAAAACTTTTTGAATTAATTAAATATTGATTCCCTCAAAAAAATAATAAGAAATTCACCAACACCATGAATTTAGCATGCCACGATAGTGTGGACGTATACAAATTCAACTTTGTTCAAGTAGGTTTTTCTTATTAATTTTACTATCATGTCAACATAACTTTATGACAAATAAAATTAATATGTTGGTCTTGCTCTGGTCATACAAATAATAGCAGCAACTCCGATGGGAAGGATACCATTATTTGTATCTAAGTGTATACCATTACTTAATACTAAGTCCATTACCTTGTAATGAGTTCCTTCAGATGGAGAAGTGAACACACACTAGGTAACTTTCTACAATTATCCCTATGGAAGTTTGTACTGGTGATCCATAATTATACTCATCCGATATGGAGGAAGGCACTAAAGCCAACGCGCAAGTATAATTACATCACCTACAAACCAGTAATGGAGACCATATGATTTATACTAAATAAATATCCTCTTCCACTTAGTTATTTAACAATGAGGGTTTTTCTACTAGTTGATATTATGTCCATGTTGTCCATTATTAATGTAGGCTTAGTTTTTCAAAAAAAAACATCCACACAATAATAAACATGCATAATCAGA
>JANAVB010033021.1:0-24616 GCA_029216955.1 Iris pallida | reverse complement strand
ACATATAGGTATATATAGATATATATATAAGTGTTATATATGGTTGGAATCGTAGAGAAGAGTAGAAAACGATTATGGAATAAGAAGTTAGAAAAGAGTTAGAGGTTAGAAGAAAAGAGTGAAAGAAGTTAGAAGAAAAGGGAAAAAGCTAGAATAGGAAAGGAAAAAAACCGAGTTAGAGGGCGAATCGGAGTTCGGAGTATCCGATTGAGTTGAAACTTGGCGTGGAGCATAAATACGTGATTTAGATTTTGCGGGTAGGCTTCCGGGTGGAATTCGGGGTCGTAGGGTGCCCGTGTCGCACCGTATCGGTCCGTATCTTGAAATATTCAAGATTTTGACAACGGGCCGTATCGTGAACCGAATGTCCACGTTACCTAGGTATTTTGGTAGATATTATATGTATAGGCTAGTATCATACTACCCTAGGGAGATCGGGTCAAAATATCAAGCGTGGGTAGGCTAACTGGATAGTTGCCGAAGCTAGAATTTTACCCTTTTTAGGGATAAAATAGGATATTGGCCTACGGCCAAGATATGAGTTTCGAAGTCCAAGATGGACTTGGATATGGGTTGTAGAGGTTGGTAATAGTTAGAAATAGTCGCCTAGACCTAGTCTTGGCCCCGGTTGACCACGGTTGACTTTTTGGACCAAAAGTCAACTTTAGGTCAACGCTTTACCCAAATTAGTCCCGATTTCCATTAGACTTTTGTAGTTGACCAAAAGTCAACTATTAGTCACCATTGACCTAGGGTTGACCATGGTTGACCCAGGGTTGACCAGAGTTGACCAGAGTTGACCAGTTGACCAAAAGTCAACTGTAGGCCAACTCTTGATTCCGTTTGACTTTCTTCGACTTGTTTTGACCCGTGATGCCTGGTATGACCTAGGATTGACTTGGTTAGGCTTAGATTGACTTGATATAACTTGATTTGACCTAGTTTGACCTAGATTGCATATCATTCATTGTAAATCATTCCTAAACTTGTTTAAACCTAATTTAACTTACAGTATCTCATATTTAGGTCTTCTGATACCGCTCTGAGCATTGATATACCATACAGCTCAGGACAGCAGGCGAGTACATTCACTGATAGTTTTCATTGTCTTGATATCTGCTATATCCGATTCAGTCGTAGTGTCTTACTTGATTCTTGGTCACGATAGCTCACGGACTAGTACACATTGGATCTTGACATGAGATGTTGTTCCTAGATTTCTGGGTATATGGGTACACTCCCTGTCTTGTTCCCTGTACTTGTATAGACACCGATTTCTAAGAGGATTTGCTACCCTCTTACGAAATCACGTGCCATGACGTGTCATGTCCAGATCCTTTGTACTATTCGGGGATGGGGAGTTATTAGTGGTTGTGTGATCAAATTCCCACATGGTTCTACAGTATACATTGTTCATAGCTATACCCTCGCCTCACGACGGGTAAAGCCTGACCCTACATCGTTCATAGCTTTCCATGGTGACCGGCCTTACCGTTCTATTGTACCCATTGTTCATAGCCGGTCGGATGGAAAGCCTGATCATGTTTCCCAAGCCGATCACATAACGCTCTAATAATTCAAATCACATTTTACATTTATTGTCGTATCTTATATTCCAGTTCAGTTTACTTCCTGTACTTCTCACCATGCTATGATTTCATTTACTCACATGCTCTACATGCCTTACATTGTACCTTGATTGGAGACTAAGTTCTGCTCGGGAGAAGAGTTACAACCCGGTCCTTGTTTGGTTTAAGGGTTGTAACTCGACTTCTGAATGGTTCCCAAGTCTTCGTATATCTTTGTCTTGTAGTTCATTATACTGTCTCTTATAGAATTTGTCAATTCACATGGAACTGCTGTTAGTGTTTGTACTTGCTCATTTTCCTGACAGGATACCGTTATGATATTTTTCAGATGATTCAGAGGCTGATTGCCCGACCTATTATGGGCTCGAGTCAGATGGTGTAGCCTTAGATCGTGGCCTTATAGTGGAGCCACTAGATTTTGTACTTCCTGAGTAGTGTAGGTTAGCTAGGTTTGGCTGGACTGCGATCCAGCTAGCTTATCAGACTGTAGTTCTATATTCTATTTTGTTACCCTGTGATGTATATATCTGGGCTTGTATTTAGACTGTGGACTTATTTACTCTTTCATCCATCATATCTCTTCTTATGCTATCTACCCTAGTTTTGATTATGTGATTGAGACTGTATTGTTATGTCACCTCCATTCGGAGTGTATATACTGTACAGGTACATTTTAACTGTTAGTCGTAGGCATTTACAGACCCTATATACAGCGTTTCTACCGCCGATACTGCGGCGTAGGCTGGACGTAACCACGTGCTCGTGCCCCTCTTCAGGGTGCGGGTCGTGACATAATAAACATTAGTATATGTTATTGTGGATCGTTTGATAAATACTAAATAAATCGGTTTTCGGTTCGGTTCGGTTTTCGGATGAGAACCGAAAAACCGAACCGTTATTTCAAATTTTCAAAATTTTAAACCGTAAACCGAACCGATAACCGAAAAACCGAACCGTTTGTCATATTTCGGTTCGGTTTTCGATTTTCAACCGTTATATGCTCACCCCTACCATCCTCAACTAACTCTCTCTCTCTCTCTCTCTCATTTGAGAGAAATGGAGCCTCCTAACTCCAACGCTCTCCCACCCTCCATGACCCCTCCACCTCCAGCACCTCCAGCACCTCCTCTCCTCCGCCTTGCACAGTCCTCGCCACTTCCCCCTTCTCCTCCGACGTCGACCTCGTCAAGCTCTCCAAATGCGCTGCTTCAATTTTTTTAGAAAGCTCCTTCTCCTTCGCCTCCCTCCTCGCCGACCTCATCCTCAGCTGGGGCCTCATCGTTGTCGACATCAGCAGCCACAACTGCAGCGCCACGACCACTACGTTGAAGTCAGCGTCAAGCACTCGTTCGAAGCCTTGGGTTTCGACGACGTCTTTGGAGATGGGGCTGGGGACGGCATGCATCATCGAAGTCGAAGTCGACGAGAGCAACGTCGAGGACGAGAGCAACGTCGAGGACGAGAGCAGCGTTGATGGCAACGTCGAAGTCGAGGAGGACGATTAGAGCCAGATCCTCTCCTTGTTGACGATGCCAAGGTAGTACAGATCGGAGATGGGTTCACATACATCTGAATATACTTAGTTCAATATATGTCAGTTTCCTTTTTGTTGTAATTTTTAACAAAAGCTGTTTGGTGTTATTTTCTAATCAAACAATCATCACAATGGGTTAATGTTATACCTTGCATGGATTGAAGTATTATCTCCTTGCAAGAATTTGTAGTCCTTTCTTGCTCATGTGGGCAAGCCGCTTGTGCCACAAATCCGTAGAGGTACCTTCCACTTCCAAGTTCATCATTGTCCAAGTATAACTAAGACTTTTAGAGAGTGCAATACTTCTTTTCTTTTGCCAGTACAAGTGATCTGGTAAGCTTCCAACATCATTTACAAAGTTGCTTGTGTATCTTTCTTCATCAAGCTTGTCTGTCGAGAGAAGATTGAGACGAAGATTAGGCACAAATCTAACATTATTTAGCATAATCTTTGTTCCAAGATTAGTGATAACACAAACATTTTCAATGTCAAGAATATGAGAATAATTTTTCTTACCTATTTTTTACCGTTCCAAGGTTACCTCCACAAAGTGAAGTGAAGTAGTCCTTCCAGAGAGTAGCATGGTAGGAGATAGTAGAATCAATCACCCATTCTGAGTCTTGACAAGTATGATTTGCAAAGTCTTCTTCACATGCCGAAAAAAGTACAATTTTATTATCACTGATAATGGCTGCAGTTTCATTCTTTTCTTGCTTTTATTGGTCTTTCTTTCCTTGAACTTGAGATTGACAAGCTTTCGAATCAAATTTTTTTTGTTGTTGCCGCCATTCTCCCTCTCATAGATATCTTCAAGTTTATTCTACATGCTGTTCACCGAAGTCTCATTTGGCACATGGTGAAATACGGTGTCATCCACCCATTGTCGAATGGTATCGATAGTCTTCCGGTCGAGCTTCTTCCAACCTTCCGTTGTCATGGTCTCCGGTTGAAGGATTCACCTTTCAACTGGTACGTAGAGATCATTTCAATAAAGATATTCGCCTTCCATTTCATCCAATTGCGGCCATTCAAGCTGATCATTCGAATGCCGTCGAGAGGAGTCTCCATCTCAACAAAATACGATTAGCAACCTGTGGTCTGGTACCACTGTTGGAAAAAAAACAATACATTTTCTTTCTTTGTGATGAAATAAGAAGAAAATAAAAATAGAAGAGAAGAAAAAAAAAATTGCACACATAAGATTTACCGAGGTTCGGCCCGATTTGAGCATACATCCTCTTGCCCTTCTTCGTTGTTTTGATAATAATGAAATGAAAGAACAAAGTGCACATCTTTCAAGCTGGTAAAAATTAGCTTGAAGATCATCATCTCTCTCACAACTCCCTTGAGTTGGTTTACAACAATGTTAGTGAGAGGATTACAAAGAAGCTTGTTGTTGTGTGTTCTTGTTGTTAACTTGCATCATCTCTCCACTATTTATAGGGATGATATGCCTCTTGGTACACCATTTTTTATATATGGAGAAGTCCAAAAGATTATCCCTTACGTATTCCAAGATCAGCCCTTCCATCTTCCAAAGCATGGAGAAAGGCAAAACATCGATGTTGCATGAATGCAAAATATATGCATGTAAAATGTGAACACGTAGGCCACTTCAGATAGTCATAACTTCTTCAATACACCTTCAAATGCACTGATTCAAATCCTGGATTAAAGATACAAAATTTCTCTACAATTTTTATACTGAAGACCGAAACAAATAGTGATTGCAAAAGTTCCAAAACGGTCTCCAAAAACTAAATTCCGTCACAGAAAACTGCACTCAGAAAAATGGCTCTAAGTATATGGTCGAACCCAACCATGGATGACCGATTTTCATGGATCAAATTAATATTAATGCATCATGGGGATAGATTCGTTATCATCAATAAGAATTTATGTATGCTTATAGGAATTTAGATTTTTCCGAAGAGTTGTTGAGGGTGAACCAACTGGTATACTAGAACCCTAGCTAAAATCCTTTTCGATCAATATAAATCAATGGGGGTGGTACTAATAGCTTTTCTTGAAATTTTATTGCACAAGTTTTTGAACTATTTTGCTAAATATTAGTTCAATCTAGTAAGGAGGGCAAACTATCATGCTTTTTATCTATATCAATCATGGTAAAGTTCCTAATTATAATTTTTATTTGTAACTATCATGCTTTTTATATATATCATTCATGGTAAACTATCATTCTTTTTATCTATATCAACAACAACAAAAAATACTACAGTTACCTTTGAGTTTTTGTTGCAACTTCTAGCACTATGTGTTGGGAAAGAAGCGCGAAAACCTTTCCCCAAACCGGAGAGTACCTGCGAGAGGACCGAGCAAACAACGCACGAACCCAAAAACAAGCACACAAAAACAACCACGCAGACACAGAGAATTTTTGACGTGGAAACCCTTGCGGGAAAAACTACGGGACGATCAGAGTCCAACCCTGAGAAGCCTCCACTAATGGAATAGAAGAAATATACCCTCTACAAACTCCTCCCGATCCAAATCGGATCCCCACAACACTCAGAGATAAGAACAATGATTACAAGGCTACGAAGAGCGAGAACGACGAGTAGAGATTACCCGAACACGATCTCCTTCGAACAGCGACCTTCAATCCTCCGTCTTCTTCTCCGAAGTTGTAATGGCACTCTTGCCTCCTTCTCTCTCAAACTTGTGTTGTCCAATGCGATTATACGATCATGAATTAGGGTTGAGAAAACTCAATATATCTCCCTAATCCCGCAACCAACCTGGACCGTTGGATTAGATCCAATGATGAAAACTCATCCTGAAATCCGCTTCAGCCCTCCGACACACAGAGTTCGGCCAGAACTCTGTGTGGGGCAACCAGCACTGGGTGGCCAAACCCTGGAACGGCCAGACCGAGTTCGGCCAGAACTCGGCCTGGGACCGAGTTCGGCCCGAACTCGGCAGACTTGGTCCAGAACCCCCTTTGGGGCAGCAGCAGCAGCAGTGACAACTACTCCCGAGCTTCTCCGACATCGGACGGCGCTCGTCGCACTCTGGGATCTTCTCCACATAGGTTGGGAACCCCACCCACTCCAACAAATCTCCCCCTTCACAACTATGGGGAGGACGTCGTCATCCCGACGACCTGCCTGCAGTACTCAAACTTTCTCCTTGGTAGAATCTTCGTGAACATATCAGCTCCGTTGTCATCTGTATGCACCTTTTCAAGCTCCGCGTCCTTCTTCTCAACCACATCCCGTATCCAATGATACCGAGTCTCGATGTGCTTGGACCGGCTATGAAACGTCTGATTCTTCACAAGATGGATAGCACTCTGACTGTCGCAAAGCAAAGTATACTGCTCTTGCTTCAGTCCCATTTCCTGCAACAGCTTCTTCATCCACAACAGCTCCTTGCAAGCCTCCGTCGCCGCAATGTATTCCGCCTCCGTCGTCGACAAGGCAACACACTTCTGCAACCGCGACTGCCACGACACTGCTCCTCCCGCAAACATCATCACGTAGCCTGAAGTCGATCGCCTCGTGTCTACATCTCCAGCCATATCAGCGTCGGTATACCCAACCAGCTTCGGCTCGTCACCACCAAAGGAAAGTCTCCAACGAGCAGTGTCCTGAAGATATCGTAGAATCCACTTGACCGCACTCCAGTGTACCCTTCCAGGATTCGAAAGATACCTGCTAACCGTACCAACTGCATGAGCAATATCTGGCCTCGTACACACCATGGCATACATAAGGCTTCCCACAGCTGAGGCATATGGAACCCGCTCCATATCTTCCTTTTCGTCCTCGGTAGATGGACACTGCTCCTCAGTGAACTTAAAGTGAGCCGCGATGGGGGAACTCACTTTCTTCGACCCGTCCATCCCGAAACGCTGAAGTACCCGGTGAATGTACTTCTTTTGGGACAAGTGTAGCAGCTTGGACTCTCTCTCTCGACTGATCTCCATCCCAAGAATAGTCTTCGCTGCGCCCAAATCCTTCATAGAGAAGGCCGCGCCGAGTTGGCGCTTCAACTCCGCTATCCTAGTGGCATTCCGACCCACTAATAGCATATCATCAACATAGAGCAATAAGATGATAAAAATCATCATCGGCAAAATACCTCACAAATGCACAATGGTCCGACGTCGTCCGTGCATAACCATGCTCCCCCATAAACGACTCGAACTTTCTGTACCACTGCCTCGGAGCCTGCTTCAGACCATACAAGCTCTTCCTCAACCGGCAGACCAAATGTGACTTGCCCTTCTCACAGAATTCCTCCGGCTGCTCCATGTACAACTCCTCCTCAAGATCACCGTGGAGGAACGCCGTCTTTACGTCCATCTGCTCGACCTCCAAGTCGAAACTGGCTGTTAATGCTAGCACCACCCGAATAGATGAATGCTTGACGACAGGCGAAAAGATTTCATCATAATCCACGCCTTTTCGCTGACCGTAGCCCTTGACTACCAGCCTCGCTTTGTATCGAGGGCGAGTAGCATCATCCGTCTGCTTCACTCTGAACACCCATCGATTCTTCAAAGCCTTCTTGCCCTTTGGCAACCGCACCAGATCATAAGTAGAATTGGTGTGCAAGGAACTCATCTCCTCCTGCATAGCCACCATCCACTCCTGCCTGTGTTCGTCTTCCATAGCCTCTGCGAAACTTTCGGGCTCTCCCCCGTCAGTCAATAGCACATACTCATCCGGCGAGTATCTCGTAGATGGTCGACGATCCCTGTTGCTCCTTCTCAGTGGAGCCACTGGTGCGGGCTGTATACCGACAGCCTCCTCCCCTTCAGGAACTGCCTCTCCGGCATGCTCATCCTCCTGAGGGACACCCTGACCACCATCAGCAGGCTGATGATCAAGGTTGGGAGCAACTCTATGTACCGGCTCCCCCATAACTGGATCCTCCGCGATGTCCTCTGGAAACTGCTCGAAGCGAAATGACTCTAACTCAGGCAATTCCTCAGCCTCAGAAGGCGTCTCGGAATCCTGAGTGTTGGTCATGGTCTGATCCTCGACGAACACCACGTCCCTGCTTCTGTAGAGCTTTCCTTCCACTGGGTCATAGAGTCTATAGCCAAACTCATCCCGACCGTAGCCGACAAAGACGCATCGTCTCGTCTTCGGCTTAAGTTTGGTCCTCTCGTCCTTCGGTACATGCACGAAGGCTTTACAACCAAACGCTCGCAGGTGACTGTATGACGGCTCCTTGCCGTACCATACTTTGTCAGGCACATCACCCTGCAAAGGAGCACTAGGAGACAAATTAATAATATAAGCAGCTGTGAGAAGAGCCTCACCCCAATAACTGTCCGGCAAGTTTGCTTCTGACAGCAAACACCGCACCCTCTCCCTCAGTGTCCTGTTCATGCGCTCCGCTACACCATTGAGCTGAGGTGTCTTTGGCGGAGTCTTCTGGTGTCGTATCCCTTGCTCTCTGCAATACGCATCAAAGGGACCGATGTATTCGCCGCCATTGTCGGATCGAACACACAACAACTTCTTGCCCGTCTTCCTTTCAACGGAGGCCTGAAACTCCTTGAAAGTAGGCAGCACCTGATCCTTGGTCTTTAAGGCATAGACCCAAACCTTCCTGGAACAGTCATCAATAAAAGTCACAAAGTAAGAAGCACCACCAAGAGATTTTACCTTCATAGGACCGCAGACATCCGAGTGAATCAACTCGAGCAACGCCGGCTTCCTCGAACTTGGGTGACTTTGGAAAGACACCCTATTTTGCTTCCCAGCCAAACAGTGCGTGCATTTCTCCAACTTTGTAGACTTGAGCCCCGGAATCACTTTCCTGTTCACCAAGTAGCTCATCCCCTTCTTGCTGATATGGCCGAGCCGCCTGTGCCACAACTCGGTAGACGCGTCACTGACTGCGTTCACCTCCTGTGCCCCCTCTGCGCTCCCCTCCATATAGTAGAGACCGGACTTCTTGCTTCCTCTGGCAATCACCATCGAACCTCTGGAAAGCTTCCACTGACTATTCCCGAAGAGACTGAAGAATCCCTCGTCATCCAACCTTCCAACCGACACCAGGTTGAAAACGGATATCAGGGACATGACGAACATCCTTGAGAACAAGAACCGCACCCGTCTTCGTTCTCAAATACACATCTCCAACGGCAACCGCCTTCGACACTTCTCCGTTGCCCATCTTCAACACGCCACAGTCGCCTGTCGTGTAAGTGGCAAACAGTGCCCTATTATGAGATACATGTGCTGAAGCCCCTGAGTCCACCAGCCAAGAATTGTCATCGCAGGAGAGGTTAGTAATGACCTCATCACCTACGACGATCACATCGCCTCCATGCATCGAGGCCGCCGCTGTAGTGTTCTCTTCTTGCTTTCCCTTGTCGCCCTTCTTCTCTCTCTTCCAAGCGAAACAATTCCGCTTGATATGGCCCTTCTTACCGCAATGATAACACTCTGAGTCCTCGTACCGACCTTTGGACTTTCCCCTGCTCTTGTCTCTGCCACCACCTGGACCCCTGCTTTTGCCCCTTCCGCGGCTCTCTGAAACAAGTGCCTCTGAGTGGTGGAATGTGGATGAAGTGCCCTGAGAACGTCTCCGCATCTCTTCATTCAACACCCCGCTCTTGGCAAACTCCAGACTGACCACGCCCTCTGGAGCAGAAGCGATTATAGATACTCGTACGGTCTCCCACGAGTCTGGCAAGGTACACAGCAGCCACAGTCCCTGAACTTCGTCGTCGAACTTGACTCCCATAGAAGATAGCTGGTCAACCATGCCCTGGAACTCACTCAAGTGATCCAAAATAGACGCCCCATCCTTGTACCGCAGACCCATCATCGTTCGGATCAGGAACAACTTGTTTACCCCGGTCTTCTTCGCATACAAGGATTCCAGCTTATCCCACAACGTCTTCGCGTGCTCAATATTGGCAACGTGATTGTACACGTTCTCATCAACAAACTGCCGTATGTACCCACACACCTGTATGTGCTCGAACGTCCAGTCCTCTTCGGATTTATCACTGGGCCTCTCGGATGCAAACACGGGTAGATGCAGCTTCTTGACAAATAGCAAATCCTTCATCTTGCTCCGCCAATAATGATAGTTTGTGCCATTAAGGTTCACCATGCGCACCGGCTTCGCGTCCATCTCTCCTCTCTGGTTCCTCTATCAACTCCTGACACCCTTTGAACCCAAAGCTCTGATACCACTCTGTTGGGAAAGAAGCGCGGAAACCTTTCCCCAAACCGGAGAGTACCTGCGAGAGGACCGAGCAAACAACGCACGAACCCAAAAACAAGCACACAAAAACAACCACGCAGACACAGAGAATTTTTGACGTGGAAACCCTTGCGGAAAAAACCACGGGACGATCGGAGTCCAACCCTGAGAAGCCTCCACTAATGGAATAGAAGAAATACACCCTCTACAAACTCCTCCCGATCCAAATCGGATCCCCACAACACTCAGAGATAAGAACAATGATTACAAGGCTACGAAGAGCGAGAACGACGAGTAGAGATTACCCGAACACGATCTCCTTCGAACAGCGACCTTCAATCCTCCGTCTTCTTCTCCGAAGTTGTAATGGCACTCTTGCCTCCTTCTCTCTCAAACTTGTGTTGTCCAATGCGATTATACGATCATGAATTAGGGTTGAGAAAACTCAATATATTTCCCTAATCCCGTAACCAACCTGGACCGTTGGATTAGATCCAATGATGAAAACTCATCCTGAAATCCGCTTCAGCCCCCCGACACACAGAGTTCGGCCAGAACTCTGTGTGGGGCAACCAGCACTGGGTGGCCAAACCCTGGAACGGCCAGACCGAGTTCGGCCAGAACTCGGCCTGGGACCGAGTTCGGCCCGAACTCGGCAGACTTGGTCCAGAACCCCCTTTGGGGCAGCAGCAGCAGTGACAACTACTCCCGAGCTTCTCCGACATCGGACGGCGCTCGTCGCACTCCGGGATCTTCTCCACATAGGTTGGGAACCCCACCCACTCCAACACTATGTATTATTAATCATTTTTAACTTGTATATTAACGAAATTTTGGATAAGGTTTTCGAGAGAGGCAATTTTTTGGCAACCGACCCATGGGCTTTAAGTCATATGGACCCTTCTTGATTGAAGTCATTATATTTTTCTTTACGGATGCATGGATTTTTCTCGGACCCATGGTTGACGATGGGGTCATGAGTGTTTTTCATGGTAACAACTGATTCATCAGTGGGACAATGGACTTTTATTTAGGTTTCACTTGAACTTGTAGTAGATAATATAGGTTTATGGGTTTTTTTTTTTTTTTTTTTTCAGGAGTTCATGATTAAGAAAGGACGCATCTAAAAAAAGGGTGGGTTAGTAGGGCTAATTAGCTTTTGGACTCTGGATTTTATATCAGATTAGTGTTTAGGTTTTGACTTGTCCAAATAAAAATTTTGGCCGCTTGATTTTTTTTTCTTTCTTTCTTCCGATTATGTCCTTTGAGGATGGCATCAGCTAGAGACTATAGTCTTTTTTTTAATTAGAGGAGCGCCAAAGGAGTTGGCGTCCAGCTCCTAGGTACCAAAGGAATTAGCACCCCACCAATCCCTCCGAGCGTCATTTCCTTTGGCTCCTAGCCCCATATGCTAACTACTCCAATGGCGTCTTATCCCCCCTTTTTTTTTTTGCAAATTCTCCAAACTTCCTTCTCTTCTCTGCAAATTTTCTATACTTCTTCCCACTGTACGAAAATTTCTGTTTATAGGATAATCACGATGCTTTTTCTTCTACTTTTTTTTTTCTTTCTGTTAATCCTACTATGTTCAGTAAATACTTTATAGAAGAAAAAATGTATACTAAATTTGACTACATAGTGATTTTAATGAAGTTCTATTGTTGCTTTCTTGAATTATATATAGAAAATGGTTTCTAATAATTTGAATTGTCATAACCTTAAGGTTATACGGTTTATGGATGTACATGTGGCTCAGTTCCAGGTAAGTCTCAGATTTTGGTAATAGCAGCTTAATATTGAATATAGAATAATCTAGATGTGTTGGGAGTTCAGTAATGTGGAAGAGGGATTCAAGGATTTAAGTGTGTTGATAGCTACTAGTCATCCTAGAAAAACAAGTTCGATATATAGAAGGTTCAAATATTAGTTTCTTCTTTTTTGCCACTTAAAAATGATTACCATATCTGTGTCGGACACGTACTAGACACCAGACACACTCCGAAAAATAATAGGACATGCCAGAATGGTGGTACCATATTTGTGTCACGTGTCAATTTTGTGTAATGTTGTATTTGTATCCGTACAACATAGCTGCACTGGCTTCTGAAGGAATTTATTTATATCTTATTTCGAAAAGAGACATATTATAAAACATAAAAAAAGAAAAGAAGAGCAAGATTATGAAAGGCATATAAGCTATTTTACAAGCAAAAGAAAACAACTACTAAACTACAACAATTGTTGATGCCATCATCAAGATTCTAAAGATGCCATAAACACTAATCTGGGAAGGGCATAATCGGAAGAAAGAAAGAAAAAAATAAATCCATGGTCCAAACTTTTCAAACACTAATATGGTATAAAATCCAGGGTCCAAACGCTAATTAGCCCTATTTAGTATTAGGGTCTCACATAATAGTGAATATTAGAGTTTAGGTCTCGAAATTGTTTATGTTAGGATTTGGGTCTCGAAATCACTGTTCATTAGCCTATGTGAACAGTGATTTCGAGACCAAAATTCTAACGTTGGACAATTTTGAGACCCAAATTCTAATATTCACTATTGTGTGAGACCCTAATACTAATATTCCTAAAAAAATGATTGAGAAAGGACAATAAAAAGAAGGGAGAAGGACTAAAGAGTACTTCACAACATTAAGGTTGGATTAATTTGTGTTTAACGAAGACAAAGACATGAAGATCTCAACCTGGGCCGGCATTGAGCCCATGGAAATTCGGGACGAACTTTTAAAATTGGTACAATAATACATACTAGTTTTATTTTAGATACAAAATTATTAATATATTTATATTTAAGTGAGAAATCCTTATCCGTAGGTCCTGGACCAGGGATCGACCCTGGTTGTGATTATTATTGTTAGTCCCGGGGCTTGATCAAAGATGAAAAACTGATGCAATCGAGATCTGAGAGCCACACAAAACTTTGTAGTAATCAAACTCAAGATCGTTGCTCAAAGCAAGATTCGCCCCACACGAATTGCTTCCAGGAACCAGCAAGTTGAAGAACTTGTGGAACGCTCGAAGTCACCTCTGTTCTGACTCCTCGGATGGACTTGCAATGGCGACAGCAGCTCCCTCTCTCTCTCTCTCTCTCTCTCTCTCTCTCTCTCTCTCTCTTTTGAGTTTTAAAATTCGTAGTACTCACAAAGGAGGCCAGAAGAGAGTATATATAGAGAGGGTGGAAACCCTAGCCGCCTCTTCAGTTATGAAAAGATTGAATCAAATCTCACAAAGATAGCAACGAACTTAATTCAAATCCCGCAAAGATGGAAACAAAATTAATTCAAATCCCACAAAGATGGAAACAAAATTAATTCAAATCCCACAAAGATGGAAATAAAATTAATTCAAATCCCACAAAGATGGAAACGAAATTAATTCAAATCCCACAAAGATGGAAACGAAATTAATTCCAATCCCACAAAAATTAATCGCATTGAATCAGTCTTTCCATAACTGACTTGTTGCCGGCACAGTCAGCGGAGCCTTCCATGCGGCAGCAGCAGCAGTAGCCTGGCCGCATGAGCCATATGGCCTCTTGGCCGCATGGACCGCATGGATCGCATGAGCCGCATGGACCGCATGAGCCGCATATGAGCCGCATGCCGCATAAGACCGCATGACCGTTGACGTGCTAAGTGCAAAGTGCGCCAACAAAATGTCGCATTACGTCTCATGAGCCCATGAGCTCGAGTCCGAGTCCGAGTCCGAGCCCGAGTCCGAGTCCGAGTCCGAGTCCGAGTCGCTAACCCCCTTTAGGTCTTAGCTCCAAATGGAATTAATCTAAGAGAATGACAAAAGCATTAATGCTTAATCCTTGGAGCCTTATTCTTACCTCCTAGTAAAATCACCCACATGGTTCCTTCCTTAGGGTCACCATCCCATGTGCATCTCTCAACAACACAACCAAGTATATATGTTGAGATAACTCATGGTACATTTCCGATGTGGGATTAAACTTTACAAGGCATGTTGAGAGCAAGCTCTCTCCATGTAAAAAAAGCACCAACAATCTCCCACATATCACAACATATATATGTGTCCAGGGTTGAGCGTTCCCCACAGTAACTGTCTATTTTGTATTAGGATAGATGTCACTGACGACTTGAATCTTCCTGTATGGGTTAAATAATAATGTGATACAAGAATGGACTACGCCTTGAATTCTGCACAATAATTATAATTCTTCCCACTCACAAAGTGTAGTTAAGTGTGCTTCTGGCTGCACGTTAAAGGCCCTGTGCCAGCCTGGTTTCAGTGTATAATTTTGGGCGTCTACAAGTTAACCCTCAAGAGACGGCCTGATATCTCTTTTCATACACTATAGGTGAGTTCTTTATTAAAGAGACATGGCATGAAGACTTGCGCTTCCTTGCGGTGCTACTCCGCTATGACATGGCCTGAAGCCGAGGCATTACCCCTACCTGGGAACCTCATCGTAGTGTCATACTACTGTAGCATGAGGTCTCAGCCTCTTTGTAGTGCCAATCTACTCAGCATGAAGCCTAATGCTTCCTTGCGGTGTTACGCCGCAACGACATGGCTTGCAAGGCCGAGGCTTTACCCCTACCTGGGTACCTCATCGTGGTGTCGTGCTACTGTAATATGGGGCCATCCTCCCCTTTCTAGTACTGTTTACAACTCTTTAATTACGTCATACAACATTAGGCTACCTGCCTATTTGCGGTGCTATGCCGCTATGACTTGGCTTGCAAAGCCGAGGCATTACCCCAGAACTGGGAACCTCATGGTGGAGTCACCCCACTGTAACATGGAGTTTCACTCCTTGTAGTGCTGCTCTACCGTGCTTCCTGTAAAGCACACCAGGCATTCACTCTGCCTGAGAACTCATTAAGGCGTTTAAGCCAACCTTCCACAGGATCTATTTTTTCACAGAAAATACATAGTAGACAACAGTGGTTATGGGTCCGTATCCCTTCCATGTTCCAGAGAACAAGTACCCACTGTTACCCGATAGTTTTCCAGTCAGTGATCCTCCTTTGAACCAAAAGTTAGATGCCTAGTAGATTTTTCTTTGAACTAATAGCATAAAACTTTATGGTAGGATTACAAAGACACACTATCAGAATGCCTTCAAGCCCATTTACAAGCTGTGTCATCGACCAACTGGCGCTTGAGGCCCTTTGTGAACGGATCTGCCAGGTTCTCCTGACTCCGAACATCAATCACTGTAATTACACCTCTTTTGATAAGATCGTGTACTGCCCTGTACTTCAACCGCACAGTCCTCTTCTTCCCGTTGAAGAGGTCATTTGATGCCACCGCCGTAGTCGCCTGGTTGTCACAGTATATCGGTATCGCCGGTATCTGAGCCCCAACCACTGAAAGACCATACATGAGCTCCCGAAGCTATTCTGCTTCAACTGCTGCAGTTTCAAGTGCATAGAATTCAGATTCCATGGAGGAACGAGAGAGTATAGTTTACTTCTTCGACTTCCATGATATAGCAGCTCCACCCAAGGAAAAGACATATCCATCTGTGGATCTCTCGCTTTCCACCTCTGAACACCAGCTAGCATCACTGAAGCCTTCCACTACTGTCGGATACCCGTTGTAGTGCAGTGCATATGTCTGAGTCTTCTTGAGATATATCATCACCCGCTTCACAGCTTTCCAGTGCTCAATCCCTGGGTTGCTTGTGAACCGACTCAGCATTCCCACGGCGAAAGCTATGTCAGGCCTTGTGGCAGTAGTTGCGTACATCAAACTTTCGATAATGCTAGAATACTCCAGCTGTCTGATGCTTTCCCTCGAGTTTTGCTTCAGCTTCTGATCACACATGTATGGCGTATCGATCCCTAGAAGATCCTTATACCCATAGCGTGTGAGCATCTTCTCAATGTAGTGAGATTGTGACAGCGCTACTCCAGTGTCTGTTCGGATGATCTTTATGCCCAAGATGACATCTGCATCCCCCAAGTCCTTCATACTAAACTTGGTTGAGAGGAACTTCTTTGTCTCCATGACACAGCCTATATAAGTCCCTAGGATTAGCATGTCGTCTACGTACTGACAAACGATGACTCATCTTCCATCAGCGAACTTTGTGTAAACATATTTGTCCGTCTTGCTGACTCTGTAGCCGTTTGACCTAATAACTTTGTCAAACTTCTCATGCCACATCTTGGGAGCTTGCTTCAAACCATACAATAATTTCACCAACTTGCAGACTTTGTCTTCAAGACCTTTGACGATAAATCCATCTGGCTGTTGCATGTAAATCTCTTCGGTCAGCTCCCAATTCAGGAATGCTGTCTTTACATCCATCTGATGTATCACCAACTTATGTATAGCTGCTATAACATCCTGATGGTGGTCATTCGTGCTACTGGAACGTACGTATCAAAGTAGTATATCCCCTGTTTCTGAGAAATTTTTTTGGCTACCAGCCTGGCCTTGAACTTGTCAATTGTTCCATCTGCCTTCATCTTCTTCTTGAAGATCCATTTACATCCGATGGGCTTTTCTCTTTCAGGTAGATCTACCAACACCCATGTGTTATTGGAGGTGATAGAGTCAAACTCGTCATTCACTGCCTCCTTCCAGAAGATAGATCTCTGGTCTTTATCGTCGCATCATAGGTAAACGGATCTGCTTCCACATGATATGTGACAAAGTCATCTCCGAAGTCTTTAGGTCTCCTCGCTCGCTTTGCTGACGGCTCTGCTAGTTCTGGTACAAGAGTTATTTCATCAACAACAGCTTTTTCTTGGACTACTGGCCCATTTGAGATTTCAGTCTCATTTGTACCTACATCATTTTTTGGAATGTCCGAAAGAACAATGTTTTTGTCTTTTGCAAACTTGTCTTCAAAGTATTCAGCATCGCGAGATTCGATAATATGATTTGACTCAATATCAAGAAATCTCCGAGCATCACTCTTCTCGACATATCCCAAGAAGATCGCCTTCGTAGTCCTTATCCCCAGTTTCTGAATCTTCATATCTGGAAGCTTCACATAAGCCATACACCCCCACACTCGAATGACATTCAAGTTTGGTTTGACTTTGAACCAGAGTTCATGAGGAGTTACGTCCGAAGTTGCATATGGCACTCTATTCAGAATGAAAGTGGCCGTTAATGCAGCTTCTCCCCAGTAGCATTTTGGAAGACCTGCAGTAAGCAGCATTGAATTCAACATTTCTGTTAATGTTCGATTCTTCCTCTCTGTTACTCCGTTGGATTGAGAAGAATATGGAGCAGTAGTCTCGCATATGATTCCATGTTCTTTGCAGAACGATGCGAAGTCATGAGACCTATACTCCCCACCTCGATCACTTCTTAACCTCTTGAGTTGTTGTCCAGTTTGCCGTTCAGCTTCGGCCCTGAACTCTCTAAACTTTTCGAAAGCTTCGTCTTTAGTCTTGAGCAAGTAGACGAACGCGTATTTTGAGAAGTCGTCGATGAAGGTTATGAAATACTTCATCCCGGCTTTCGTGGAGAAATGTTTGAAGTCACAGATATCGGAGTGCACCAACTCCAGAAGATCTGTGCTTCGATTGACCCGATGAAAGGGTTTCCTTGTGATCTTCGTCTGAACACACACTTCACACTTCTCCACCTTACCCCCATATTTGGAGATAAGTCCTAGACTGGACATTTTGTTAATTCTTTTACAGTGAACATGTCCTAGCCTATTATGCCACAACTCAAGAGAATAATCAGAAAATGCAACTGCATTAATGTCATTAAACTGGTTGACAAGCTGAATTTTAAACATTCCTTCGGTTTGATAAGCCTTCCCGAAGTATGTTCTCTTCTTGGATATTAACATCTGACCAGCATTGTTGTCCATCCTCAAGCCTGCGTTGCAGAGCAGGCTTCCAGAGATCAAGTTGTTGGCAATCACCGGAACATGCTTCACACCTTGAAGCGTCAGAGTGTTCCCAGAAAGTGAGTTTCAGCTCCACAGTCCCGATCCCCAGAACTTCAGCTTGGGCCTGGTTTGCCATAACAACCTTCTCAGATATCGGCTGGTACGTGACGAACCATTCCTTGCCAGAACTGACATGGCAAGTCGTACCAGTGTCTATCCACCAGTCAGAGTCAACCCCCACAGTTGTGTCCAGTGCGATCATAGCAACAATGTTAGAAACCAATGAAACCTTACTAGGCTCACCTTTCTATGATTGTTTAGGCTTGGATCTGCATTCACTCTTGTAGTGGCCTTTCTTGCCATAATTGAAACAAGTCACGTGGGACTTAGACTTCTGTTGCTTGAATGAAGGATCCTTCACTTCTAGATTAGTGAAGTCCTACTTCTTGGGATGAGAAGCCGCCTGCTTCCCCTTGGGATATCTCGTCTGCACTAGATTGGCTTTAGCCAACTGTTTGGACAGAGTGTCCACCTTCTGTTGGGAACGCATCTCGTCCTCAACATGGATCTCTTGAAGTAGATCTCCCAAGCTAATGTCTAGCTTCTTTCTGAGCATTCTTGCATAGAAGGTACTCTATTCAGCAGGAAGTTTTGAGACGATCCCTCCAACGACAAACTTGTCGGGAAGGGAAATATCTTTGTCTTCCAGTTTCTGACGCAGCTTCAGAAATTCCTTCACCTGTGGCAACATAGACTTCTCGTCCTCAAAGAGCAATTTGTGATATTTTTCAACCACAAACATCTTGCTCCTGTTCCTGTCTTCTTCATACAGTTTTTTCCACAGACTCCCATATGTCTCTGGCAAATTCCTTCTTCGAGTAGGATTCTGCCAGGGAATCCTCCATAGCATTCAGGATGAGAAGCCTGCAGATGTTATTTTTCCTTCTCCATTTGGCCTGGAGTTTGGTAGCCGCATTTATTGCGGCAGTAGACCCAGTGTCTGGAACAGAAGGTTCTTCCTCCAACAGTACATGATCAACTTTGAGTTGAAGAGTTAGATAAACCTTCCTCTTCCAGACTTGATAATGCTCTCCATCGAACTTTTCCAACTTGCAGTAGTCCGATTGGACGAGCGAAGCATTAATGTTTTCTATCTACAAGGATCTTGCTTTGAGAATGTTAGTCCCGGGGCTTGATCAAAGATGGAAAACTGATGCAATCGAGATCTGAGAGTCACACAAAACTTTGTAGTGATCAAACTCAAGATCGTTGCTCAAAGCAAGATTCGCCCCACACGAATTGCTTCCAGGAACCAGCAAGTTGAAGAACTTGTGGAACACTCGAAGTCACCTCTGTTCTGACTCCTCGGATGGACTTGCAATTGCGGCAGCAGCTCCCTCTCTCTCTCTCTCTTTTCTGACTTATAAAATTCGTAGTACTCATAAAGGAGGCCAGAATAGAGTATATATAGAGAGAGGGTGGAAATCCTAGCCGCCTCTTCAGTTATGAAAAGATTGAATCAAATCCCACAAAGATGGAAACGAACTTAATTCAAATCCCACAAAGATGAAAACGAAATTAATTCAAATTCCACAAAGATGAAAACGAAATTAATTCAAATCTCACAAAGATGGAAACAAAATTAATTCAAATCCCATAAAAAGTGAATTTGAATTAATCGCATTGAATCAGTCTTTCCATAACTGACTTGTAGCCTGCACAGTCAGCGGAGTCCTCCATGCGACAGCAGCAATAGCCTGGCCGCATGAGCCATATGGCCGCATGACTGCTGACGTGCAAAGTGCGCCAACAAAACGCCACATTACGCCTCATGAGCCCATGAGCTCGAGCCCGAGACCGAGCCCGAGTCCGAGTCGCTAAGCCCCTTTAGGTCTTAGCTCCAAATAGAATTAATCCAAGAGAATGACAAAAGCATTAATGCTTAATCCTTGGAGCCTTATTCTTACCTCCTAGTAAAATCACCCACATGGTTCCCTTCTTAGGGTCGCCACCCCATGTGCATCTCTCAACAACACAACCAAGTATATATGTTGAGATAACTCATGGTATATTTCCGATGTGGGACTAAACTTTTACAAGGCATGTTGAGAGCAAGCTCTCTCCATATAAAGAAAGCACCAACAATTTTGACTAAAACAAAAGATGCAGCATATGGGATATTTAGGTACTGTTTGGAAATGGTGGAAAGTGGGAGGAAAGAAAAAGTTGAGGGGAAAGTGATAGGAAAATTTTAAATGATGGTGTTTGGAAAGGGGGAGAGAACATGGGGGAGAAAAATTTGAGAGGAAAAAGTAGGTGGGTTCCACCAAAAAATTTTCCTCCCAAATATGGAAGAAAAATGGAGAGAGATGAGAGAAATTTGAGTGAATTTACCCCACCACCCCTCAAAAAGTTAATATTAAAGCATCATTTGAGAATACCAAGGAGGAAATAGTAATTATACATATATCCATAAACAAATAAAAAATTGTTTTTAAACTTTTTCTTCCCCTATCTTTTGTCCATCCAAACAAAGGAAGAAAAAATTAACTTTTCTTTCATTTTACTCTCCTCCATTTTACTCTCCTCCATTTTCATTTTACTCTCCTTTCATTTTACTATCTTTTTAGAGACGGTTTGGTTGACCGTATGAAGTATTGTTATAATTGGTGTTGCATAATTTACAACAGTTTTAGTGAATGTTTTGTTATAAATGGTGCTCTTGTTGCAACAAGAGTTGCATTAATACCCCCCATTTTTTTTATAATTTGTGTTAGTAAAAATAATAATTAAGTCCGAGCTCTCTAGCCTAGTGGTATTAGAGCGGACATCCGGAGGGGCCGCAAGGTTCGAGCCCCCCAATTGTGTGTGTGAGTGGGATTTCAAAAAAAAAAAAAAAAAAAAAAATAATAATTACAACAACATTAACGACAACAAAATTGCAATAAATTTATAGTTATAATCAACTAAACATGTCCTTAATATGACTTTTCTTGCATCAAATCTACCATTTACAGTAATATAATAATATAATTGTTGTAAATATTGTAATACTAATTACAATAATACCAATTACATGGACAACGATGTAAAAACATGTAAAATACAAGACACAATAGTTTTTGCTTGAGAGGAAGGGAGAGACGAGTAATTATATTAAGGAGGGTTAAACATAATTTTTCGACACAGTTTCATATATTTTACCAGAGAAGTCCCTTTAACGCTATCTCCAATGGAGGTTTGTACAATTAATTTTCTATCCTACTTGTCATTATACTTTTATGAAAAATTTTATTCTAGTTTATAGAGTTTCTATATAGAAATTGGGCACAAAAACTATACGTCTCCAATGATTCTTTATTTCTATTCAATGTAACAACCAATAAAAGAATCAATTTAGTGTTGTGGAGTACAATATTAATTTGTATGAGAGATTGAAAATTTCTGTGAGAGTTTCTACGGCCGTGTTTGGTTGGGCTATTTTTTCATGGAAAATATTTCCATCACAAATTTTTTTCACCAATTGTAGTGTTTGATGACTTATATTTTCCATGGAATTATTTTTCAAAAAACTATCATTTTTTCTATTTTCTTCTAAAATGGTGGAAAATAAAACGTGTCAAATCCATAGAAAGATATCATTTTCCATGTAAAATAATAAAAATTAAACACCCAAATTAAGTTTTTTTTTCTAGAAAAATAATCCCATATAATTAATTTATTTTCCATATATTTTTCATATTGCAATCAAACACATCCGTACATGTAAAATTCTCATAAAAGTTCTATTCTACATCACCACCCGTAGGATTCCATTGAATTGAAATCTTCAGATTTTCTTTTCTAAATTGATTTCTACCATATAAATAGAAAAGATACAAAAATTTATTAACATGTCCTAGAACCTCAAACTAATATAGTATTAAATGTACATTTTGTAATGGTACAACAACCACCCCACTACACACACTGGCACACACACAAAGAAATTTAAGATGTTAAAATCTCATATTAATATATTATTTAAATGTAGGATAAAGTACATTTAAACCCTCTTTAAATGTGACGCAAATACAATTAAAGGCTCATAGTTTGAAAGGAATCCTGCTTTTATATTTTGCTCAATTAAGCACCCGCTGTTAATAAACGTTAAAAATTGTCTAAAACGACGATTTTGCCCCTCTCCTCCTCCCTACCTCTCTCTCTCGGTGGTGGGCATGGATCGAGTGGGCTGGCCGGGGAGGAAGGAGGGGGGCGGGTCAGGGGGCGAGGGCTGGCCGGTGGTGGGAGAAGGGTGGGGGGTCGGGGGGAGGGGCTGACTGGCGGAGGGAGGAGGGGGGTGGGGGTCAGGGCTGGCCGACGGTGGGAATGGGAGGGGGACTAGTATGGGAATGAGGGGAGGGAAGGGGGGGGGGGGGGGGGGGGGGCTGGTATGGTAGGAGAAAGGGCAGTTTAGGTTTTTTATTTTAAAAATACCTCATTAATGGCCATTTCTAATGGCTAATAGACGGTATGGACCTTTTTGCTTATGCGGACAATCTAAGGAGGTACAAACTGCATAAATTTTCTATAAAGTTTTATTTTGCCAACGAGATAAATTTAAAGAGAGTTTAACTTCACTTTACCCTTTAAGGGCCTGTTTGGAAGGCCGGAGCTGCACTGCAACTCGCAGCTTTGCAGCAAGTGTTCGGAAAGTAGAGGAGTTTTTCTGTTTGGATGGACGTTGCAACTCTCTAGTAAGTGTCTATTCTTTGACACATCTCACTTGATGTCCCCTACTTTTTATCACCGCCGGAGTGCAGCAAAGAATGGCTGCAGCTCACCCGAAAGTGGAGAGAGAGAGAGAGAGAGAGAGACTCTAAAAATCCATAGACCCGTCAACTGCCGATTGATCGGTCCGGAGGATTTGGTCCACGACCCTTCTCCGCTGACTCCGGTCGGGGCCACGACCGGTGGAGACGCGAAGCTAGACAACGTCGCAGAGCGGAGAGGAACTCACCGGTGGAGAGCGGATTGATGGAAGGGGATGGTGGTGGTGGTGGGAGAGAGGAAGAGCTGCTGGGGTGGCGACGGTGGGGAGTGGTGGCGGTGGGGGGGGGGGGGGGGGGGGGGGGAGGAGTGGGGCGGTGGCGGTGGGGTGTGTGGTGGTGGTGGTGGGGAGTGGTGGCGGTGGAGAGTTTTTTTTTGAAAGAAAAATATAAAGCGAGAGTGCTATATATATATATATATATATATATATATATATATTATATATATATATATATATAAATTGGGGTTAACCATACCTAGGTTTACCACATCTCCAAAAAACTTCCACTTTCTACTTACATAACTATCCAAACACCAAACTAATTTTCCTTCCACATTTCTCTTCCTCGATTTTCTTCCCTCTTTTCAAACGCCACTACTTTTAATTTTCTTCCATTTTTTTCTCAAAATTTTATTCCTCCAATTTTTTTTTTCTTCCCAAACAATACCACGGACTAATAATACGAGGCCTAAGCGTGTGACACGGAAGTCAACATATGGACCAATGACAAAGCCCAAATGATATGATTATGGGTTTTTTCTTTAGCACGGGGACAATGATACTTAATTAGTTAACACGGAAATGGAAGGGTGATGATTATGACGATGAGTTACCAAACAATAATGTTAAGTTTACTACCAAACTCTTACAATCTTTTACAACCTCACTCACCCCCCTTACATATGGGTCCCATCGGATCCCACCACCTCTCACACCCCTCTGCTAATGGGCTCCATCCGACCCCACCACTTACTCTCCTCCAATCGAAATCCGACACGTGGAGATTGTAGGAGGGTTGTAAGCATTGGTTGTAGGCATAGCAAAGCTCGTACCAAAGGAATAGGTGAATAAAGTACCTAGGAGTAATAAATATAAATAATTTATAGGGACTTGTGTCATGGACTCAGCAATTTGCACCTCCTCGGAACGAGGCACATGCCACTCACTGGTCAGGGTCAGTGACGCACCTCGGTATCACCAACCTAAACGTGAGATCCAACGCTTGGTCAATCCATTGTATGTATGTCACGAGAGGCGGGGGATTAATTCTTGGAAAACTTTGAAGAAACATAAGTAAATAAATCACTCTGGAAAAACAAATAAAAAAAAAGAGACATTTTGGTTGAAACTATCAGATTTTGACAAAATTTACCATCTAAAGTTTCTAAAATTTTCACCGAGGGTCCGTTGGCAATTGTATGATAACGGTTACGGGATATTTCTATAGTATCGATTATGAGTAGTTCAATTTTGGATGATTTTTAAGTAGTAATTTCTAAATCAGTCCAATCCATACTTGATAATTCACTAACAAACGGTTCTGAAATTTTTTTACAGAAATAAAATTAAATAGGAAAAGATATTAGTAGTTATAATATATATTTTGGTGATATATAAATAGAATAAAA
>JANAVB010033020.1:9884965-10027465 GCA_029216955.1 Iris pallida | reverse complement strand
GGCGGCTAGGGGCGTCGGGGAAGCGGCGCTGCATCCAGCTCGCCGCGACGAACCGATCGGTGGTGGTGGTTGGGGGTGGCGACTGTCGGGGAAGCGGCTTTGGGGGCTAGCCGAAGTTAGGGTTCCGGTCGTGGGTTTGGGGAAGGAGAGGGTTGTGGGGGCGTCGATGGTGGTCGTGGGGTTTAGCTAGGGTCAGGGCTGAGTCTGGGGGTCTTTATAGGAGGGTTTGAGTCGGTCGGGCTGGCCAGAGTCGGCCGGAAAATGGCGAGGGTAGCTCGGGGTCGGTCGTCGGTCAGTTGTCGGTCAGCCGAGTCGTCGGGGTTGGGTAAAAGTGTAGTGACCCGCTCCGCCCTAGCGGAACGCCGATTCCAAACGGCGTGTGCAACGACTCAAAACGAGCCGTCGACCCGAAGAGTTGCCTCGACCCGATGAAGTATCGATGCAAATCGATGCCAGACTTGCCTTGGCCCGTAAAGATGAATCCAGACTTAGACTATCAAAGGCGCGCTCGGAGTATCGCTCGGCCGATGCAAATATCGCTAAGGTGGGTGGCTCCGATGAACCCGTCTGTGCTTAGCCTAGACACATAACAATGCGGACACATTCACGAGAATCGCTAGGCGATACCATCTTGCATGCTAATAAATGACTCAACGCAACCTAGCTAAGGGAATAATCCCATCTTGCATGCTTGTTTAGAACATGGAAAAGAACTCGACAATAATAGAAACGCTCGCACCGCGCTCTACGCTCGTGCTAAGGCACAAGCCCACGTTCATGTCCCTTATACGTTCAAACAATGAAACAATGAATGGTTTACAACAATGAAACGGAAAGACTATCAACATAGTCGCTCCGAGTAGAGTTTAGCAACATTGAAAGGCTATGGGACCGATGGGTCGCCAAGGCGACTCCCACACTGGAAGTTGTGTAATGCGTGAATGAATGGATCAACAAATGAACGAACGAATGAATGAATGAATACATGAATGAATCGATGAATCAAATGAACAAGTGAAAGAAAGAAAGAAAGAAAAGAAAGAATACATGAAAGATAAGACATGGAAGACGCTAGCGACAGGTATGACGGGCACGTGCAACGGGGCTCGCTACCCGCGCTGTACGGACGCCAACCTGGTCGTTAACGCATTATGGCTAAGGGTTAGCCTACGGCTCGGAGATAGCCGCTAAGTAAAAGACAAGTTAATACGAAATGGTCGTGGACAAACGGCACGGGCGATGGGGGGAATACCGTGGCTGTCGTGTGGAAGGATTCTGCGGCACGGGCGTTGGGGGGGGTAAACCGTGGCCGGCCTAGGCGGAATCAACGGCGCTTACGGGCTGCTTGGGTGCGGGCTTGGGCACCAAGAGACGTAAGTAGGAGGGTATATTCGAGAGACTTAACGGGGTGTACCAGCCATCACCCTACGCTAAGTTGAGAATTGCCACAGGGGAATGTCCTAAATGGCTTGTAAAGCCAGCGACCCGTGCATGTAGATTAAGTGGACTATGCTGGTGGCAATCCACGTGCAAGTTCTTGCATTGAAATCAAAGTAGTCTAAGTTAAATGAACAAGTGTCTCCTGAACATGCTTGCAAAGTAACATCCTGAACATGAACGTGCTCGAAATGTAACATGCCTGAACATGCTTGAAATGTGCCTCTTGAACATGCTCGAAAACGTAACACTAAAACATGCCCACGACGTGCTAGAACCCGAGACATGGACACGCACTCGATATTGAATGCGTACATGAATCGTGTTATGTTATTATACATGAATTGTTGTTTAACTTGGTTTACCTTGAACAGGGAAGGCCGGACGGTAGGTATGGGTAAGTCGTACATGTATTTTCATGCGACACTTGAGTTCGGTAACACGAGATAGGCTATGCAATATGCTATGAAACTGATCCTAAGGCAAGATTAGAAAGACAATGAATGATAGAGATGCACAAAAGTAAATGGAACGTGTTTGGTAATGATGGCATTGTGGGCGAGCTAGCCTCCCCACCAGTGCATAACAATGTACTGATAACCCCACAGTATGCTTGCAGGATAGCAGGAGACGCCGGCGGGTGCGGAGCTTCCATCGAACGTGTCAAGGCGCAGAGCCAACTCTGGGGCCTTGGAACGTTGCAAGAAGCTGAAGCACCCTATACAGGACATAATGTATCGGAACATCGCCATGTATCATTCCATGTTGTAAGCCACTTGGCACGCCTTTTATGTTTCAGAGAGAGAGCTTGAGCGATTTGTAATATCGGCCTAGCGCCGCTTGTAAACTTCTTGAAATTCAATAAAGAGATTTGGATTTGCTTCTACTTGTGTCCATTCTTACTTCCGCTGCAAATGGGGACACTCTGTGCGACTCTGTGGCCTAGACTCAAATCGGCCGTTTCTGGACTTGGCCTTGCACGGGCGCAACCTAGGCCCGTGCGGCATCACGCCTTAGCGAGGACGATCGCTCCTACGGGAGCGGGGCGTGACAGATTGGTATCAGAGCACGGCTTTACGTCCTTGGACTTCATTTCGATTATCTCAGTTTTGAAAGCTCGGTTGGAAGAAAAGAAGTGTACGCTCTCTCTCCTTGTGCCTTGGGATGTTCTATACAATAAGTCTAATATTTTCAAAAGCTCGTACAAGTACTCGGTTGAACGGGATCAATAGGCGAAGGCCTTTGTGCCGAACCACGACGGACTTGAGTTGGAAGGAACCGATGCTAAAAAGTTAGCAAACGCAATGCGTGCTTGAATAAGCTTATGCTGACGATAGCAAACGAGTACACGAGACCGAAGTATAGTTCGAACGGGATGGTCATGCACGCAGCCTTCTGGCTAAGTAGTGCGGAGTATCGCGCACCTAGACCCTTTGGTGCAAACGAGTTGCGAACGAGAATAAGTGAGCGTGCAAACTTGAATGTAGTCCGTACGGGATGGATAAGCGGTACAACTTAGTCCGCGTGTCGCGCACCTCGACTCTTGGGTGCAATCGGATTGCGAGCGATATCAAGCATCGTTCGATCGAGAACGAAAATACACTTTGAGTGTATATCGATAGGAATGCTATCGAGTTAACGCTTAGGCACACCCGAAGGATTGACTTGGATTTTGAGGATTAGTACGAACGACTTAGTACGTCGAGGCGACGTGAGCGATTACGCTAGAGATTCGTCGAACGAATCTGAAGGACATCTTAGCGCATGACGCGAACGTGATTGAGGATTAGACCGTATGGCTTGAACCCGAGTGGCGTATGTGATAGGTTCGAATAAGAATAAGAATGAGTGTCGACGACTAGTCGAGTGGCTCGAATCCGAGTGGTGTATGGATGTTCTTGGAAAAATCATTCGAGCGAAACTTGAGGATTACGAAACACAACGAGTACGTCGACGAGGCGATGCGATCGCGCAAAGCCTTGGAACGTGTCACGCTTAGTTGGCCGTGACTTTAAAAGTCCCGAACGAGATGTCGCTGGACAACTTGTGAATGGGTAACGCATGTTAGAAAATGACTCGGAACGACGAATGGAAATAAATGGTCTTGATCGAGGAAACTTAGAGCATCGCACGTACGATTTCGGATTGATACAAATGAAAATGTGACTTAAATCTTGAACAACGATCTTGAAACGAGCTCGAGGAATAGCAGATGAACTTGATCTTGAATATTAAATGAAATGGTAGAATATCCAACTCGGACAACGGCATCGTCGCATGACTCGAAATTGGTTGCAAAGGAAGATCGTCAGGTTACGCATATCGTCGATGGTATTGAGGCGTATCAAAGATCGATATGCGATAACTCGGGGGTACTCTGACTCGGCGAATGACGATCGTGCAAATGTCATTGTTCCGTTGGATGCTATACTCGGGATATTAAAATGCGTCGAGGAAAATATAGACGTGGCTCGAGGATTTTCTGGTTGAATGAAGGACGGTCGGACTGTCGAATAGAGATCGCAGCTTGGATGAAAATGAAGTGTTTGGATTTCTTCGACGAAAACCCCAACGTCGACATTCTTGTCTTATGCGAGTGCAACTCCAGCCTCGCACATGCGTCGCGCCGATTAGGGCGATCACTCCGCGTGAGCGCTGGTATGGTGATTCATACAGCGGGGGTGATCGAACTTGCACGGCGTGACAATTTGATTGTTTCGACTTGTGGTTTGACGCGAAGGTGACTTGAGAACGATTTGGTGTGCTTGTCGGTTGAATTTGAGGATTGAGTAGGTCCAATCCGCGTATCGAGAATAAGTTAGTCTAAACTCAAACAAGAGTTCGCCCCGATGAGAATGATTATTCCGCGGGAGCGTTACATGGTGACTCATGAACCATCGTGGATAATCGGACTCGCGTGAGATTGGGGCACAACGTATTGTCGAGCTAGACGACCTCGTGATCGAATACACGTATTGGTTAGAATTGGTAAATTGAATGGATTCGAATTCGTTGCGCTGCACAATGAATGTCTTGATGCGAAATAGGCGATCATGCTCGATGTTTAGAAATCAGAGTGACGCGAGCTTGGGTAGAAAATCCCGTACTATCGACTTTGGTTTGACCCTAGGACTGGGGTCAGTGTTGGCATTATTGTTGGGGAACTATGATTCCAATCCTGACATTGACTTAGCCTCGCAATGATTGGCCTAGCGGTTAGGCGAAACGCCCCTGTTGTAAGAGTTATCAATCGAAGAGTTGATCTTGAGGATTGGTATGAATGGATAGTATGAATCGCGAATGTAGGAAACCCTGCTCACGAGACTCGGCTGACATGCATATATTTCAGGGACGCCTGAGTATGTGCACGATGCGACTCGAGTGAGAATGACAAATTCTCAATCATGCGGCTTGGCTAAATGCATGTATTTTGGGGACGCTTGGAATGCGTGCACGATCCAGCCCAGTGATACGTTGAGTTCTAGCACGACTTGGGGAGTGAACGAGTATCGCGAACGTGAAATCGTGCTAGTAAAAGTTGGTACAACGAATTGAACCGTTGATAGGAAGTTATGCTCGATGATAGTACAATACGTAGTCTTGAATTGGACGAGAATTTCTTAGACTTGGTCGACCCCGCTAAGAAGAAATCATACTGATTTCATAGACGAGAACGCTTGAGAAGCGAATCGAGTCATCTCGATGACCGAGATGAACGAAAGTGAGTTTGCCTCAGCCTACGACCCCCGCCTTTGACGAATTACAATGTGCCTCGTGTGAATATTTCTGTCCCGTGACACAGAGAAATAACAACCAAGATGAAGAAATACTTGAATTGAATAAGTACAATCAACTATAAAAGGAATGAAAGGCTATTCAATAAAATCGTCCAAACGCATGCGACACGGAACTTAGAAAGAAATCGAGTACGGTTCGATGCCATCGAACGATAAAGCCATTCGATAGAAAATTGCCTAAGATGTGTACACGATCCGAGTTAAGAAACGGTAGGATGACCTGCACTCAAGAAGTCTCGAGGACGAGACTTGTTTTGAGTGGTGTATTATGTAGTGACCCGCTCCGCCCTAGCGGAACGCCGATTCCAAACGGCGTGTGCAACGACTCAAAACGAGCCGTCGACCCGAAGAGTTGCCTCGACCCGATGAAGTATCGATGCAAATCGATGCCAGACTTGCCTTGGCCCGTAAAGATGAATCCAGACTTAGACTATCAAAGGCGCGCTCGGAGTATCGCTCGGCCGATGCAAATATCGCTAAGGTGGGTGGCTCCGATGAACCCGTCTGTGCTTAGCCTAGACACATAACAATGCGGACACATTCACGAGAATCGCTAGGCGATACCATCTTGCATGCTAATAAATGACTCAACGCACCTAGCTAAGGGAATAATCCCATCTTGCATGCTTGTTTAGAACATGGAAAAGAACTCGACAATAATAGAAACGCTCGTACCGCGCTCTACGCTCGTGCTAAGGCACAAGCCCACGTTCATGTCCCTTATACGTTCAAACAATGAAACAATGAATGGTTTACAACAATGAAACGAAAAGACTATCAACATAGTCGCTCCGAGTAGAGTTTAGCAACATTGAAAGGCTATGGGACCGATGGGTCGCCAAGGCGACTCCCACACTGGGAGTTGCGTAATGCGTGAATGAATGGATCAACAAATGAACGAACGAATGAATGAATGAATACATGAATGAATCGATGAATCAAATGAACAAGTGAAAGAAAGAAAGAAAAGAAAGAATACATGAAAGATAAGACATGGAAGACGCTAGTGATAGGTATGACGGGCACGTGCAACGGGGCTCGCTACCCGCGCTGTACGGACGCCAACCTGGTCGTTAACGCATTATGGCTAAGGGTTAGCCTACGGCTCGGAGATAGCCGCTAAGTAAAAGACAAGTTAATACGAAATGGTCGTGGACAAACGGCACGGGCGATGGGGGGAATACCGTGGCCGTCGTGTGGAAGGATTCTGCGGCACGGGCGTTGGGGGGGGTAAACCGTGGCCGGCCTAGGCGGAATCAACGGCGCTTACGGGCTGCTTGGGTGCGGGCTTGGGCACCAAGAGACGTAAGTAGGAGGGTATATTCGAGAGACTTAACGGGGTGTACCAGCCATCACCCTACGCTAAGTTGAGAATTGCCACAGGGGAATATCCTAAATGGCTTGTAAAGCCAGCGACCCGTACATGTAGATTAAGTGGACTATGCTGGTGGCAATCCACGTGCAAGTTCTTGCATTGAAATCAAAGTAGTCTAAGTTAAATGAACAAGTGTCTCCTGAACATGCTTGCAAAGTAACATCCTGAACATGAACGTGCTCGAAATGTAACATGCCTGAACATGCTTGAAATGTGCCTCTTGAACATGCTCGAAAACGTAACACTAAAACATGCCCACGACGTGCTAGAACCCGAGACATGGACACACACTCGATATTGAATGCGTACATGAATCGTGTTATGTTATTATACATGAATTGTTGTTTAACTTGGTTTACCTTGAACAGGGAAGGCCGGACGGTAAGTATGGGTAAGTCGTACATGTATTTTCATGCGACACTTGAGTTCGGTAACACGAGATAGGCTATGCAATATGCTATGAAACTGATCCTAAGGCAAGATTAGAAAGACAATGAATGATAGAGATGCACAAAAGTAAATGGAACGTGTTTGGTAATGATGGCATTGTGGGCGAGCTAGCCTCCCCACCAGTGCATAACAATGTACTGATAACCCCACAGTATGCTAGCAGGATAGCAGGAGACGCCGGCGGGTGCGGAGCTTCCATCGAACGTGTCAAGGCGCGGAGCCAACTCTGGGGCCTTGGAACGTTGCAAGAAGCTGAAGCACCCTATACAGGACATAATGTATCGGAACATCGCCATGTATCATTCCATGTTGTAAGCCACTTGGCACGCCTTTTATGTTTCAGAGAGAGAGCTTGAGCGATTTGTAATATCGGCCTAGCGCCGCTTGTAAACTTCTTGAAATTCAATAAAGAGATTTGGATTTGCTTCTACTTGTGTCCATTCTTACTTCCGCTGCAAATGGGGACACTCTGTGCGACTCTGTGGCCTAGACTCAAATCGGCCGTTTCTGGACTTGGCCTTGCACGGGCGTAACCTAGGCCCGTGCGGCATCACGCCTTAGCGAGGACGATCGCTCCTACGGGAGCGGGGCATGACAAAAAGGGAAATTTACAGTGGGGTCCCTAGAGTTTAGGTTTATTACAAATAGGTCCCTACCCTAGGTAAATGCAATATTGAATTTGCATACGTTAAATATAACAATTTACAATTTACAAACTGTTATATTAACAAATTAATAAATTGCATAATGATATAAAAACAATTCTAAATATTACAAAATAATATTAAAATATTTTAATTAATTGCAAAATGGCATTTTAGTATTTAAAACTCATTTAAAAATCATTTAAAAACTCTAAAAAAATTCTTAAAAATCATAATAAATTATTTTAATGCTAAACAGGTCATTAGCAACTAATTAATTCTAATTTAAATAATTTTGAAAAATAGGGGCTGACAAATATCTCTCATATTGCATATTGTTATTGTGCGAGTTTACCCCTCTTACACACGGGGATAAGCCGTATCGCGTCGCTAGAATGCTATTGTACAACCCAAGCCGGTCATAGACGTTACATATTCAAATCACATTGTTTCAAGTATTGAATTGTTAAATTGCTGAAAAATATTGTTTCAACTGTTTAGCTTGCACTTTTCTGTTATTATTTGAAATGTGAGGTACATACTCGTACTTGCTCCCTCCTGACTGGAGACCCAACATTTTTAGGTGACAGCGACGAACAGGAGCTGCCTTATTACATTTTCTACGGGACAGACTTGGGTCCCGCAGAGGCTGAACCCGGAACCCCAGAACCCTAGAATATTGGCTTAGCACTTTCTTTTATTTTTTTTCTTTTCAGAAAACAGTTGTAACGATTAAATATTGTTAATGTTTGTTTTTTTCTAGACCCTTTTCCAATTCAATAAAATATTTTTATTTTCGTTAGATTTCTGTGTGTTGTGTTTCACTGCTTATTACAGCTTACTGCTACCGTCTCACAACGGTACAGGCTGGGCATGATCCGACTAGACCCATTATATTGGGATCGGGTCGTGACATGTTTTAAGTGGTGGCCCATGCAGGTCCAGTTCTGTAAATTGGTCTAGTCAACTTAGTCTAGACCAGCATGCAGTCCTGTAACTTGTCCTAGATTTAGATAAGACTTTAGAAAAACAGACTCTAGAAACAACTAGAACACTTAGATGATATTCACCCTGTTACATAATAGGGCCGGAATTATATATTTAAAATTTTATTTTTGCTTGCTTATAGTTTCGTAGGTTACATTACTTTTGTTTGTACCTAAACCTTTCAGATCATGACTTATGTTCCAAATCTTTTCCCTTGTTAGCTTCGCTAAACCATTTCAACTTGACTTCCTTGAATCAATAAGACTTACTTTTTAACCCAACTTACCCATCAAATTCTCAAACTTTCCTTGGTTTATAAGTCATTTTTTTCCTTTTCTCAAAATAATTTCGGTAAATGTCAGTACCTCTAAGTGATTTGTCGGAAATATTCTCATGACTCCTTCTACTCAACTCGAAGCTGTGATGCTTCTATCCTGTATTGTGTCTAACTCATTTAGTCAGAATCAAGTTGATCCATTCTTTAAGTTTAATCTTTGAAAAAGAAATGTCGGAGAACAGATACTCCTATGGACTTCAAACCAACCTATTGATTCTCAAGAGCTACTGGAACACATAATTATCCTGATAAATTTTATTGATTCTAGAAGAACAGACATCTACATCTTTTTCTATCATGATTAGAACTTTAGAACATGTTTGAATTTTTCGGAAGCTCCTTTAAAATTTTCATGGACAAAGCTGAGAAAATATTCAGTGACCTAACATGGCTTCGCACATTTGCGTTGTAGTCATTTGTCTGAATTATGGAAACTGCGAGTTTACTGCAGCTAGTTGCGCACTGGCGAGGCATAGACTCTAAGTTGAAGTAATTTCAGGTGTTCATAGGTTTTCGAATATTATTGAGACTATGTCCTAAATGCATCAGATTTGCCCCTACGTTGCTAAGCCATAAAATGGATAAAGTTGATAGACTACTCGAAAACCTATTATTATTCAAGTTATGGAGCCAAAAATTTACTACAGTTAGGTGCACACTGGCGATGCATGAATTAGAGGCAAAGTGACTTCGTATATATTTGGTTTCCGAATATTATTAAGACTATATCCATACCATGTTTTTCTTTCTTTTTTGTACCATCAAATTATTCTGACTTTTATTCGGTTGGAGGATTTGCATTTTTAGCGATTGTCTCCACCTTCAGAAATATCTTATCTGATTACATTCATATCATAGATCTCTAATCACCCTCGCTATCTTACTATCATTCAACTTGTTAATTTTTCCTGAGTCACAAAACTCCTATACCTCATCCCAATTTGAATTGGAAAATTTGTCCCTCATCACAGAGGATTTCATTTCTTTTTGCCTTTTCAATAATCTGTTGACGCTCGTTTCTTTGTTGTCTTTTCTGTGTCATGAGACCTCATTTAATTTTTTCTATCTTTAATCATTTGATTATATTTTAATCATAACTAGATTTTACTTGTGCCTAAAATAATTTTGATCACAACAATATTGCAACTCTATCTCAGATTATATCTAGATAATTCTGATCGTGCCTATATTTTATCATTGTACCTAGCGATCATGCCTCGAATCCGATTATGCCTCATGATTTAAACCTGGAACAATGTATAGCAAAGATTTATAGAGTACATGAGTTATGGGGGTAAATATGAGATAAAAATGAACAGTTGTGATTTGAATCAAGGAATGTAAATTGATAGATTAGAGGTTGGAGATGCACTTTAGGAAGGTGTATAATGAATCAGAAAGTATATAAAGAACGACTGAAACCAGAAATTTTGGATTTAAGGTGTAAATAATTAAGGATGACAATCATATGAATTTAAAAGTGTAAAAGATTACAGATCAGAAACCAGAGATAGAAGGATTGTAAATAATACAAGGTTGGGAGATGAAATAAGATATATTTTTTAACATAGAAAAGTTTGGTCAAAGAGATACAGTAAAATCAAGATGAAGGGTTCGAGCTTAAACACGATAAATAAATTTTATTGAGAATTCAGGACCAAATAGGTAAATGGGGGTTTGGAATCAAGATATATACATGTTGGTGAAAATAGATGACTAAAAATTACATGATCACATATGAGTAAAATAGATAAACAAGGAATGATAAAATTTTCATGGATCATGACAAATTGGAGTATTGAAACGTGATGTTGGATTTTAATGTGATATTGGGTTATTGAGGCTTGATACTAGAGTATGATGACAAGACGGAGTGTACCAAATTATAATATTTTGGTCAAGAACGAGTAAGATGTATAAGAACGTGATTGGAACACATGTAGTGGTATGTCATAGAATTAAAGTTTGGATATATATACATATTAGCAAGCTAAAGGAAGTGCAAAATATATTGCGGAAAATATTATATGAAAAGGTGGGAAGCCAAAATTTTCAAGGTAATGATAGTGATTGACAATTCAGGGATGAAAGCAGAAATCCATAATTGGGGTTAGTGACTGTGTTTTTAAGGAGGGAGGAGTGTTATTAGAGAAAAGTGGAGATATTGATGAAGATATTGCAATACATAGAATTGCTACAGAACAGTTAGCCAAGTTAAGCATAAGGTTGTTGAGGAAGAATACCCTGACTGGTTTGAGGCATGATTGTACCCCGGTCCTTATCCTTGAAATTTCGAGGACGAAATTTTTGAAGGAGGGAAGGTTGTGAAGCCCATGATTTTGTGTATTTATTATTTCATATTTTATTAATTATATTAAGGGCCCAATATCGAAACCCATAACTTAAGTCCAATACTTAGCTACCCAAGCCCAAACCCATCAACCCACGTACTCCCTTTTCTCCTGGTCCCGCGTACACCCTCCTCCCCATCCGGATCTAAAACCTCACTTAGAGTTAAACTCAGAAACCCTCTCCACCATCAGAAGCATCACAGAGCCTTCCTCCCTCCCACCTTCACAATTAAATCCATAACTTCCTCCTCCCTCCACCAAATTAAAATCCGAAACCACCGTCGCGTTCGTCTTGTCGTCCTCTCCGAATCCAGACCCCACCCCCACCTTTTGAGCCATCCTAGACGCCTCTTGCACGACCTTCGCCGGCGCCGTCGTCTCCCGCGTGTGCTCCGTTGCCGCGTGTCTTTCCCACGCGTCCGCCCGTGTGCGCGCTCGTATCCGTGCTCGTCATCCCGGCATTGTTCCGAGTCCGAGGCCTCCCCTCGGTACTCCTTCGTACAACCGTTTGGTAACCCCTTTCCCAATCACTTTCTGTCATTTTATCACAGAACCCAATTTGTATCTCCTGTTTAATTAGAATTAGTTTTAGTACTGTAATAATGTTATTAATTTGTTATGTGGGAGTTGTAGTATATTTAAATTATTGAATAGGATTATGGAATTAATTGTCATGAGAACGTAAGCATATTTCTAATTAATAAATTTTTGTTTCTAAAAGAAAAAAATGTTTCTTAAAAGAATTAGGTTTTGTTTATGAAAATGTTTGAGTAATTAATTGTCTAAATGTTAGTTTTTATGGCATAATGTTTAATGATTATTGGTTAGGATTATTAATAATTACGAAAAAAGAATTTGTTAGTAATTTTGGTAAAGATATTATTTTATCTCTGAAAACTTATATATATATATATATATATATATATATATATATATATATATATATATATATATATATATATATATATATATATATATATATATATATATTTATTTCCAAAACAAGTTTTATACCAAAGCTTTCAATAATTAAAATAAATAATAGTAATATTATTTCCATAAATGAGTTTAATTGCAAATAATTAATTTCGTTAAATAAATGGTTTTAATCGAAAAAGTTTTGTTATTAATTTAAAACCGTTAGTTTGGCAAGAAATCATATTTTTATATATAAAGTACTATCTTTAGTATTCAAAAAGTTATTTTTTCTTTATTACGAAAAATGGTTAAAAAATGTATTTTCTAAGGGAATTCGTTTTATTAATATTGTTCGGTAAATAATTTATATTAATAATAAAAATGTTCATTTATGAATTATTTTGGTATTGAATAACATTTTTAGTAATAATAACCGGAAAATGATTTCTAGCTAATTAAAATATTAGAATAATATATATATATATATATAGATATATATATATATATATATATATATATATATATATATATATATATATATATATATTTCCAAAACAAGTTTTATACCAAAGCTTTCAATAATTAAAATAAATAATAGTAATATTATTTCCATAAATGAGTTTAATTGCAAATAATTAATTTCGTTAAATAAATGGTTTTAATCGAAAAAGTTTTGTTATTAATTTAAAACCGTTAGTTTGGCAAGAAATCATATTTTTATATATAAAGTACTATCTTTAGTATTCAAAAAGTTATTTTTTCTTTATTACGAAAAATGGTTAAAAAATGTATTTTCTAAGGGAATTCGTTTTATTAATATTGTTCGGTAAATAATTTATATTAATAATAAAAATGTTCATTTATGAATTATTTTGGTATTGAATAACATTTTTAGTAATAATAACCGGAAAATGATTTCTAGCTAATTAAAATATTAGAATAATATATATATATATATATATATATATATATATATATATAATATATATATATATATATATATATATATATATATATATATATATATATATATATATATATATATATTTCCAAAACAAGTTTTATACCAAAGCTTTCAATAATTAAAATAAATAATAGTAATATTATTTCCATAAATGAGTTTAATTGCAAATAATTAATTTCGTTAAATAAATGGTTTTAATCGAAAAAGTTTTGTTATTAATTTAAAACCGTTAGTTTGGCAAGAAATCATATTTTTATATATAAAGTACTATCTTTAGTATTCAAAAAGTTATTTTTCTTTATTACGAAAAATGGTTAAAAAATGTATTTTCTAAGGGAATTCGTTTTATTAATATTGTTCGGTAAATAATTTATATTAATAATAAAAATGTTCATTTATGAATTATTTTGGTATTGAATAACATTTTTAGTAATAATAACCGGAAAATGATTTCTAGCTAATTAAAATATTAGAATATTAGTTTTGGAGGAAAATTATAATTTTGGTAAAATATTAATTTATTAAATACAGTTAAAATATAATTTTCCTTATTTTGTGAATAATATTCAAAAAATGGGTTTTTAGTAAATCGTATTTTCGCGTAATTTGGTAATTACATAAAAAAAATACTAATTTTTATAATATGATTAAATAATAATTTTCTTACCCTTAATTAGTACGTTAAAAACTTGTAGTTTTACTAAAACAATTATTTTGTAACTTAGTATCTAAAATATAAATATTTTTCAACGTTATTAACAAAATTATGTTATTTTCAACCCGACCAGACTTAGCCCTAATTAACTAGTTTGCGTTGCCCTTAAGGATAAGAGTGTAATTATTTCTAGCTGCTGAACCTGGTGTTACGAATCTGTAGGTTCGAAACCGTAAGACCAAACGGTTACCTGCTACTCGTCGCTTTCCACGTCAATGGACTATCTGAGACAAGTTACGGTTATGCTATCTTATATTTTAATTAGTAATTGTCAAGTTGCATGTTTAAACCACATTGCTACACGGAACCCTCTCCTAGGGTTCAAATATTGATTGATATTGATTGTGGGAATATTGGGGGAATAGTGTAGTGTTTATGACCAATACCTCTCATACTGCATATTGTTATTGTGCGAGCTTACCCCTCTTACACACGGGGATAAGCCGTATCGCGTTGCTAGGATGCTATTGTACAACCCAAGCCGGTCATAGACGTTACATTTTCAAATCACATTGTTTCAAGTATTGAATTGTTAAATTGCTAAAAAATATTGTTTCAACTGTTTAGCTTACACTTTTTTGTTATTATTTGAAATGTGAGAGATATACTCGTACTTGCTCCCTCCTGACTGTAGACCCAACATTTTTAGGTGACAGCGACGAAGAGGAGCTGCCTTATTACATTTTCTACGGGAGAGACTTGGGTCCCGCAGAGGCTAAACCCGGAACCCCAGAACCCTAGAATGTTGGCTTAGCACTTTCTTTTATTTATTTTTCTTTTCAGAAAACAGTTGTAATGATTAAATATTGTTAATGTTTGTTTTTTCCATATCCTTTTCCAATTCAATAAAATATTTTTATTTTCGTTAGATTTCGGTGTATTGTGTTTCACTGCTTGATACAGCTTACTGTCGCCGTCTCACAACGGTGCAGGCTGGGCATGATTCGACTAGACCCATTATATTGGGATCGGGTCGTGACACAAGGCCTAAAACATTGTACGTTGCATCGTAAGAAAGTTCAACTAGCAAATAACTTATAATTAGTGCATGGTTCAATACATGAAAACAAAAAATAATACTAATTTTGAAGACAACTCGTATGTATAGATTTAGATGAATGTAAGCGCTGTTTGGTTGTGTAGAGCCTAATTTGCTGGACATCCCAGTTTGATAGCTTAAGTGATTGGATCGTTTAGCCCACTGGCCACGGATCGACATTCGTAATAAGGTCGACAGGGGGTCGCAAGGGGCGGAGCAGTAGTCTCCGAAGTTATCTCCACAAGAGTGTGTTGGGTATTTCATCCGTAATTAAGTCGCTCTAATATCCTGTGCCTATAAACGGAGTATTAGGATACAACTTGTAAACGATTTTCATAATATAGTAAAAAAAACACAAAAGGGGTTAAAAATCCCTACAAACACCTCCTAAATTTTCTCATGTGTACTCCTGGAGTGGATCCAGATTATTCCGCACCGCCGTCTCAAACATAGTTGGGTCTTGTGGAATGATAATTAGACTGGAGCTTAGATCATGCAGCCCAATATTGTTGGATACCATCAACAGATATTTGGCCAAAGGTGGGATCAACAATACGGAATAGCGCTTGAACTAAGGTAGATTTGCCACTGCATGTTATTTCTACAATTCCAATTTTTGTTCCCCCAAGAGAAGTACAGGTGAAATTCAGATAAAGTGTAAAAAAATTCTCCTTATTTGTCTCGTAAGCAAAGTAAGATAGACAAATATATCAATTAAACAATTCCACAATAGTTGGCTGGATTAAAGTGACCCATCCTTTGAACTAGCCGTTACTTGCACTTAAAAACAGGTTTTTTCTAAGGGCACCATCCTTTTTACTTGGGGGCAGTCCTTACTTGGGGACAGCCCAAGAAGGTAGAGAATTTGCTAGGGGACATCCAAATTTTGCTAGGGGGCAGCCCAACCCCCCAAACCCTTCATTTCTTCTCATTACTCATTCTACATTCTCTCTCCACAAAAAAAGCTCTCTCCCTCTCCCTCTTCCAAAACCCTAATTTCTTCTTCTCCACCACTCCACTCCCAATTCCTCCACCAAAATTTCTTCCACAACATTCGTAGATTCGACGAGATGACACGCAAGTCAAAGCAACCGAAATCTAGGTACATTCTTCCCTAATTTCTTCAAGAATTTTGTGCATTCTATTCAAAACCTTAGAATAATTTTAATTCTCTAAATTTTTTTCATAAATTAGATTTAGAATCTCTTTATGGTTCATGAAAGAAATTTTCGAACTCAAGAAACCCACATTTTATCTTGAAACCCTAACCCTAGAACACGACAAACGAGCATGTCATTTTTGGCCATAGTCCTGGTAGTCCTCTTGTGAAAGAGGACTGCCAGGACTGTGGCAGTCCTGATTTACGTTAGGACTGCCACAGGCCTGGCAGTCCTACTGTAGTGAGATATGGCGGTGGATAACTGCATGATTCTCATATGCAGAAGATAATTGCATGTCCTATTTATGTTTCTATTATTTAATAACTGTATGTTGTCCTGCAGTCCACCGGCCGCTAACAAAAGAATACGGCCCACCGCGTCAAAGCGGAAGAAACGTGTGCGGGAGAGGTTGCCAAAGTCGAGCGTCCGTGGCCGTCGGAGCAATTGGAGCTCTTCCTTCCAAAAACATCTTGTATACTGGGTTGGTGAGGATGGTGAGTTCCGTATTTGTAATTAGACTGAGATTTCAATGTTTGTAGACTTAATTCACTTATACTTTCATTTACAGTCTCAAAAGGTGAAGAAATTGGTCCAGAAACTCCGGAGAGGTCGCCAAAGTGACATTAGTGTCGCGGTCGCCAACGAGCTTGATCGCATCGACGACGTGGTCGAGTTCCCCTTCATGAATAATAAGGAGTCTCGTTCAAAGACCCGGCATGATATGTAGTTGGATGTGGAATGAACATTAGTTGGTTGTAATCTGGATGTTTTTGTAAAGATGTTTTTGTTGTTTGAAACTTGAAGGATATATTTGTTGTTTGGAAACTTAAGTTGTTGGGCAGACTTTTGAAGGATATGTGATGAGAGTTTGAAACTGAAACTCTCTGTCACAGAGAGATTCAATTAGGAATGCCACCCCACTAGCAGTCCTACACAAAAGGAGGACTGCCAGGGTGCTGGCAGTCCTAATTGAAACTTGTTGTTACAGCAAGTTTTAATTAGGACTGCCAGCACTCTGACAGTCCTACATAAGTATAGGACTGCTAGGGGGTGGCAGTCCTATTTGTAAGTCATGGAATTAATATTTGTTTGCGATTCTAAAATTTCGGCAAAAGTGCTAAAACGGAGGTCCAAACATCATTTTTTTATGATTCTAAAATTTTGGAAGGCTGTCTAATAGTAATGTTGTTAATCTCAGGCTCCTCGAAGATACACTCATTTTGCGACAAACCGGGCATCGTTTCGACCTTCCAGTCAAAAGTTATGGCCCTTCAAAGTTTCAACTGACCATAAAATGCAGGAGAATGACCATTCTCCGTCTTAATTTACACGGAGAATGGCCATTCTTTGTATACTTTAGCACGAAGAATGGTCATTCCAGTGTTAAAACGCAGGAGAATGACCATTCTCCGTCTTAATTTACAAGGAGAATGGCCATTCTCCGTGTAATTTAGCATGGAGAATGGTCATTCCAGTGTTAAAACGCAGGAGAATGACCATTCTCAGTGTTAAAACATAGGAGAATGACCATTCTCCGTGTTAATTTACACGGAGAATGACCATTCTCCGTACTAAATTACAGACTTACAAATAGGACTGCCACCCCCCTGGCAGTCCTACATTCAATTAGGACTGCCAGGGTTCTGGCAGTCCTAATTGATACTTGCTGTAACAGCAAGTTTCAATTAGTACTACCAGCACCCTGGCAGTCCTAATTCAATGTAGGACTGCCGGGGGTGGCAGTCCTGATACTGGATCGGATAGCCATTCTCCGTGCTAAATTACACGAAGAATGGCCATTCTCCGTGTAATTTAGCACGGAGAATGAGCAAGTTTCAATTAGGACTGTCAGCACCGTGGCAGTCCTAATTCAATGTAGGACTGCCAAGGGGGTGGCAGTCCTGATACTGGATCGGATAACCATTTTTCGTGCTAAATTACACGGAGAATGGCCGTTCTCCATGCTAAAATACAGGAGAATGGCCATTTATATAACAGGAAGTTTCAATTAGGACTGCCAGCACCCTGGCAGTCCTCCTTTTGTGTAGGATTGTCTGGGGGATGGCTGTCCTAATTGAAACTCTCTGTGATAGAGAGTTTCAAAACTCTCATCACAGAGACTAACAAATAGGACTGCCACCCCCTGGCAGTCCTACATTCAATTAGAACTGCCAGCACCCTGGCAGTCCTAATTTAATGTAGGACTGCCAGGTGGTGGAAGTCCTGATACTGGATCGGATACTTTAATAAATTGGTATATTTTGCCACACATACTTGTACACAGGTAAACACATATAACACAGATAGCACACATATAAACACAGATAGCACAAAGGTAGAAAAAAATAAACACAGATAGCACAAAGGTAAACTCATATGACATACTGAACTTCATATTTCACTGTATACAAAATTTACTCCATATAGATTAGTGGACTTCATATTTCACTGTATTCAAAAGTGGTCCTCCATATACAAAATTTCAAACTGTAAATATATCCATACTTAGTCGATTTCGACCTCGTAGTGGTCAGCAGGTAAGTCTCTTGGCTCCTCAAACTTCAAACTGTAAATATATCCATACTTATTCGATTTTGACGTCGTATTAGTCGATTTCGACGTCGACACTAATGTACCGCACCCTCACTTGATTCAAAACAAATATCGGTCAAGAATAAATGGGCTACATTGACTGCAATTGGAGCAGGTACCGCAAAATCGGAAGATCTCAAGTCCAATAATAGAACTTAAAAGGTAATACAATTAGACAACATCATAAAGCAAATAGGTTTCATATATTAGGACTGCCAGAGAGGTGGCAGTCCTTCACATATGTAGGACTGTCAGGCCCCTGGCAGTCCTACATATGTGATGGACTGCCACCTCTCTGGCAGTCCTAATCTATGATCGGGGCTGCCAAAGAGGTGACAGTCCTCTGTGTCATAACCCAATTTTTCATCCGATGAAAAGTTAAAATTTAGTTACCAAGAGGGCTTTCGATGCATCAAAGTGTTCTTCGGACGTGGCGGGAAGAGAGTATACAACATTTGATGATCCCGGTTGTTCCATGTTCAATATTTTTCTACATTAAACACATAATTCAACTTTTTATATGTGAAATTCATGTTTAAAATATTAAACATATATTAATTCGATGACTTACCAATAAATGGAAGAAGTCAATGACCTAGAGTTGAGGGGAAAATTTGGGATAAAATTCAATGACCTAGAGTTGAGAGAAAATTTTGGAAAAAATGTAGGTTGAAAAAAAAACTTGGGGTTAAATTCTTTGACCTAGAGTTGAGGGAGAGAAGAAAAGAGTTGAGGGAGAAAAGAAAAGAGTAGAGGGTGAGAGAAAAAGAAAACAAAAGTTGGTATTTACACCTTTGCTTTGGCTAGCCCCAAGTAAAAAAAATTGATGGCAAACTTGTAATATTTTGAAACATTTTTGGGCTAGCCCCTAGCAAAAAGGGTGGTGCCCTTAGAAAAAACCAAAAAAAAAAGGAAATAAAATCGTAGGATACCCAAAATATCCCCTAAAGCTAACGTTAGAATTGAACATGTAGTGGCTGGCAGCCACCTTTACCATTCTCTATATATAGGTCATACCCAATATCCAAGTTTACTATACCATAAATTTAGGCTTTTCTAAGGACACCACACTTTTTACTTGGGGGCAGCCCTTACTTGGGGGCAGCCCAAGAAGGTGGAATTTTTGCCAGGGGCACCCACAATTTGCTTGGAAGCAGCCCAAAAATTAGGGCAGAGGGAGGGGGCGAGCGGAGGAGGGGTGGTCGGCGAGCTGGAGGTGGATGGCTTGGGCAACCGAGCGGAGGTCGAAGCCAGAGGAGTCGTCAGCGGTGTCGGGGTCGACGGATTCGAGGATGCGGCAGGCGCGGGTGAGGAAGGAGAGGCTGTCGTTGAAGCGCTTGAGGGAGAAGGAGGCGGAGCAGGCGAGGTGGAGGGACATGGCGAGGGGGACGGGTTGGAGTCTGGGGTGCGGTCAAGGATCTCGAGGGAGCGGATAGCGAAGCCTAAGGTTTTGGAGGGGTTGGAGGAGGGGTCAGAGTTGAGGTGCTGGCCGACCTTGAGGCAGGCGAGGGCGAGGGAGGGCGGGTCCGGAGAGGATCCGGTGGAGGTGGGGAGGGGGTCTTGGTGGTGGAGAAAGGCGTGGAGGAGCCTTCTAGAGGAGAGGATGGGTTTCGTACATTTGAAACGCTTACAGTTGGGTGTATTCGTCAATGCGGACTGCAGCTAAGTTGGCAGTCCTCCTTTATGTGAGGACTGCCAACTTGCTGGCAGTCCCACTTGTTGTAGAAAATTGGGTTGTCCCCAAGTAAAAAAATGGGTGGCAAACTTGTAATTTTTTTGAACATTTTTGGACTGTCCCCAAGTAAAAAGTGTGGTGCCCTTAGAAAAAGCCTAAATTTACATGTTGGTTCAAAATGCTCCTAATTTTACCATTTTATTTTTTTCCTTGTTTTACTTATTTCCACCCAATTAGTATATTGAAACTAAATTTTTTTCCTTACAAATTTCATCCCCAACTGCAAGTTATGACATGTAGCTCCCCAACTGCAAGTTATGACATGTAGCTCTCAATCTTTGTTCTCACGACATTCAATTAGAAATCGTGCAAGAATAATTTATTGTCATTGTGGATTAATTAGTCAATTGAAGACTTTATGGACACCATCAAACAGTGGAAGAAAATTCTACAGGTGTGCAATTTTTTCAACAAATTCTTATGGTTTTCTACAATGGGAGAATGATAAACTTTCAGAGCACTATAAGTCACTAATTGGAATTTAATAAAAGAATTGAAGGAGCACCGAGGCCAAGGTTTACAATCTCCTTCTAGAGAATCGACCGTGGCGATGACAACAACTAAAGAAAGACCATACTTCAGCATACATGTTTTGTAATTTGTTTTCTGGAGTTTAACAAGTTTAATAATGTTCAAGTTATTTGTATGATGAATGTAATGGATAAAATAAATTTTTATGGCAAGTGCAAATTTCTCACCCTCTTTTAACTTTTTTGTCAAACACAAATATATCATCCAAAGAAGTAAATTTATTCCAATACATAAGCAGGAAAAATTTCAAGTAATTTTCTTTTAACATTCTCAAATAGATTTTTCAATACGTAGTTAACAATCCCAAATAGATTTTTCAATACATAAACATGTTAATAGCCAAATAGATTTTTCAAATATGCATCACCACATAAGCAATAGACAAGTAACATAATTTCTTCTCCCAGTAAATAATCAAGAAAAATTACATAATTTCTGTAGAAGCAAAAATAAACATAATTTATGTAGAAGCAAAAGCGAAGTAAACAATAATTAGCAAAAGTAAACATAATTTCTTCTCCCAGCTTCAATACATACGCAACAATACATAATTTATTCTCCCAGTACATAATTGTTTCCAACTAATTTTGTTAACAATCCAAAATATAAACACATTACAATCCAAAATATATACATAGAAGCTACATAATTTCTGTAGAAGCAAGCCAAAATTTTCAAAATGTCCCAAAAGCCAAAATCTAAACACAGAAGCCAAGGTTGCAGCAGCAACCTATCATCGAAACAGAATTGTTACCTCTTTTTAAATTAGAAATAAAATAAACAAGTAAGAATTAGAGTAAAAATGAACAAGTAAGAATTAGAATAGAAATAAAACAGAATATTGTTACTTGTCATCCAAACTTACAGCAGTAACTTGTCGTCAAAACAAGCAGCAACAACCTGTCACCAACAAACCCTGGACTAAGAATCAAAGTAGAAATGAACAAATAATTAGATTAGAAATGAAATGAACAACAAAATTTTTACCTCTTTTTACCCACAATTTGCTTAGGGACACTTGCTCGGAAGAGTTAGTGAGTAAAGGCCATGTATCAGAGCTATAGGTAGCAAAATACATCGGAAGCTTCCCACACACAGAAAGATAGAAAATTACATCAGAAGCTTCCCACACACAGAGCTACATGTAGCATCAGCATCATATAATGCAACGGAGTTACATGTAGCATAACCAAAATGCCAAAATGCATCACCACATATGCCAAAATACATCAGAGCTACATGTAGCATCACATAAGATAGCAGAGGTACCTATGGACTTTAAATGCACATAACTTCAATTCATATTGCCAAATTTCAAAAATGGGTCACCATAATACATCATACAAAGCCAAACTGATCCTCTACTTGCCTACAACCTGTCAAAAGATGAGTGAAGGCCATGTATCAGAGCTAAAGACATTGTAATATTCTGAAAATTAATTGACAGAGTAACAGGTACTAACCTTTGTACCATCACTCTCTCTTCTTGTAACACTTCCAATATTATGGTTGGCATTTCCTTCAAGCTGAGGAATTGGATTACCATGACACACATGTAGGGTTGACTCAGAGAGCTTAGGCCTACCTGATTTGCCTCTTGACACTACCACCTTCTTCTTATAAGGATTTTGGCATGATCTTGTATTATGTCCAGATTGCTTGCACTTGCCACATGTGATAATGGCTCTAGTCGGCCTTTTCCATCTTGCTTCTTAGACTCGCTTTCATCATCTTGCTTCTTTCTATATTTTTTTGCCTTCTCCCAGTTTGGATACGGACCACAAGAGGCATCATAGGTACCACATTCTGAAGTTGTCTTAGATTTCTCATTGAAAGATGATTGATTATCTCTGGATAAGCCTTGAAGTAGGTTGACTTGTGGTAGTACTTATCTACAGTGTCCAATTGAATGTCTCTTCTTCTTAATATATGCAGCTGCATGCTCACAAGGAATACCTATGAGTTCCCATACTCTACAAATGCAATCCTTCGCTTCCAAGTCCACTGAAGCATTAGTTCCCCTCTGAGTTACTTCAAATTTGTTGAATCCAGAAGTAATAAAAACACACATTTTCACACCCTCTTTGACTTCTTCTAGCTTTTCCATTACTTTAGGAACAAGGAGCCTATTATGAGCTCACATTCTTTCTCTCTTCTTATGGAACCTTACCATGAGCATCCTTCTTATACTTTCTAGCAGACAAATAATAGGCTTGTCTCTTACTTTTAGTAGGTGTTTATTCTATGATTCACACATATTGTTGCTTGAGTGGTCACTCTTAGAATGGGTTGAGAACCCATGCTTTGACGACTGTCCTGGAGGTAGTTTATGTAACCATTCATAAGCTTCAATGCTTACTTTCATTATCTTATTCATCCCTTTCTCATAATCAGCTAAGGTGTATACATCTAGTTATGTCCCTCTTCGTTTTATTGTGTATCCACTTGATATTATATTGTTCTTTATGGTATCGAACCTCAATGCACTCCTAAACTGCATGTGTAGCAAACCTTTTTCCTACATGAAGAGCCACATTTTTATCCCTCACCAACTTTTTTGAGTCACCACAGGATCTCTAGGAGCCAAGTCAACAACATCATTATCGAAACTATCTTCTGAGGAATGTACACCACCCAACTCATCACTGGGAGCATACTCAGAGTCTTGGTCAATATCTTCACCAAGGACAAAACTACTATAGTCAATATGAGGTGCTTTTTCATCCTCCACATGTCCTTCATTCTCCACATGTCCTTCATCCTACATATGTTGGAGAGACCCAGCTTCCAACTACACATCTTCATCATATACTACCCAACTCAAGTCAACATTGGCCCAAAATTCATCCCCCAACTGCACATCAATCTCATGAATATCTTCAGGAGGACCATAGAGCATCTTTTATGTTGTAGACTCAATAATATCACCATAATCACCATAGACAATGAGTGACTCAACAATCTTTCCCAATACATAAAACTTGATAACACAAGGACTTGCAAATTTTTCAAAGAAGCTCAAGACATCATTGTCACCTAATATCTGTGTCTTACTTCCATCTACAGGGTCATAATAGTAAATTTTACATGGAGCATGTACCCCACCACTTGCACATAAGCCATCAAGGTCAAACCAGCATATCTCATCTCTGTCCACAAATCATTTAACTTCTAATACAACACACCCAACATATTTGTTATCATCACGAAATTTTTCTCCAACAAACATATGAACAACATACTTTGTATCCATTAGATGTTATTCTCTTTGCACAGATACACGAGGACCATGCAATACAAACAACAATATATATAAAATAAATAAATTTAACAAATCATATTAAATATATTACAATGATTATGTTGATTCCCTCTATACAGACAAATCCCTCTGTACAGACAAATCAAATGCACTACAAACAACAATATAGACCCCAATAATATATAAAACAAACAAACAAACTTATTCCCTCTGAACAGACAAAACCCTCTGTACATAAAGGAAAAAAAAACCAAATTTAACAATACAGTTAGGGTTTTTGGCCTACCCACCATCCATGACGCAATCTTGAGTATCTAAAATGATGTGGTCATTTTTCCATTCTTGATTCATTATTTGGGACCACTCGTCTCAAAAGAATAAGAAAACTAGGATTTTGAGATGTACATGTTCGAAAACTTCACCAATTTCCCCCGCAGCTCCAGATGGATTGTTGAACAAGATTTCTACATACCCACTAGAATCGATGAAACAAAGACTGAAATAGGGGGAATTAGATGATCGGGGAAGGATTTAGGTTTTTAGGTTTTGGGAAGAAAGGATAGGGGTTCTGGAGAAAACTTTTGGGTTTTTTTTGTTATATTTATGGGTAAAACGGTCAAGACACTCCAAACTTTCACTTAAATGATTATTTAGTTTTATGGTCTCGTATATAATTGAAAATTGTATTTACGTCTCCATATTGTCTAGAATATGGGTTTAGCTCTTGTCCTAACCGTTGACTTGGATTTATCATCCAAAATGAAGACCTAAACGTAAAATTTGAAGATTATACGAGACCTAAAACTAAATGGAGGCATGTGTGACTTGTGTTATATTTAGTTTTGCATGGTGGAGGTTGTGTGACTTGGATTATTTAGTTTTGTCGTGACCAATCGAAAATGAGACTAGCTTGTGACATTATTGTTTGCTTCTATCCTAATCTCAGTGGACGCCAATATGTTGTCCCCAAAATATATGTACCAAATATTTTCTTTTTTCTATATATATAGGTCCCACTGATTTTGTGTGTTATTTTTTAAACTAAGCAGTAGGACCAACATTTTTATAAGAGGGGACAAATTTGGTGCACATGTTTTGGGGACAACAGATCTGCTCTCAATCTCAACATCCACAAAACCCTCATAGCTGCAGTTTTGATAAAGAAGACTGCATGTGCATCATGTATCTTCAATAGTCTTCCGTCTCGATCGCATTGTAGAATGCTTGCAACTCAAGATCTCCGGACGGTTGTATGGCTACTGAGATCAGGATAGAAGAAAACAACAGTGTCACAAGTTTCATTCTCTATTGCTCACGAAAAACTAAATATCCAAAGTCACACAGCTCACACATATTTCCGTTTAGTTTTAGGATCTTGTGTAATATTCAAAATTTATATTTAAATCTCTATTTTAAACGGCCAATCCAGGTCAATTGTATAACGAGACGCAAGCCCCTCGTATGGACAATATGGAGACAAACATAATTTTTTAATATTATATGAGACACTAAAACTAAATAACCCGTTGTTAATTTTTGGTGGTTAAAGCATTAGTAATACTTTAAAGTAAAAGAAATATATATATATGACACCCGGAAAAACTACATTACTGGCCAAAGACTTTAAACCATCAAAGCACTAATGTTGTGCACCTAGCCAAAAACAATAACTGATGCAGAGAAGCCAACAGGTAGGCTATTGTAATTCTCTGCAGGAAGAAGTGTTTGTCAATTAGTGGCATACTTCAATAACACTTGCTCCCAACGTAGCCAAAAAAAAATGGAAGACAAAATTACTGAATTTGGTTGCACTATTGCAATTTGCAGTTATATACTGGAGAAAATATCATTTAAAGTAGCTTTCATTAGAATTTTTTTTTGTACATAAGACAAAATTAATGTATCTAATGATATCAGTAAGTGAGTAAGAAAACTAATAAGGTTTAAATCTACAAAAAAATTCATAAGGGCAGAAAAAATTTAGCTAACTTTGCAGTCAAGGGGAATAATTTGATAAATTTATGTATGGAGGGGATGAGACGTCACTGGAGTTGGTGTCCTTTAGGATAGGGGGTGGGGCACCAACTGCAATGGTGCCCCGCAGTGAGAAAGGAAAGTGAGACGCCATTAGAGTTGGTGTCCACCAAGAAAGGGGGAGTTTCTTCTAGTGCCTCCCTCTTATTTTTTTTCTAGCTCCGTGATCATGGACAAAGCTAGATACAAGTTTCATATGTTTGGGTTATTTTTGACGTTGAACACATGTTGACCAACAAGCATGGCAGTCAGGGCCGGCCCTGGCCCAGGACGGCCGCTCAGGGCCCCCGGATGATGAGGGACCTAAAAAAAAATAGTTTAAAGGTAAATATGTTAATAATTTTGTATCTGACAATAGAACTAATATATATCATGGGCCCTTTTATACACGAAGTTATTGTAGTGTAGTGGTTAGTGCTTTAAACTCCTTACTAGAGGGTCTAAGTTCAATCCTTGGTTGTAGCTATTTTTAAAAGTTTATTTAAAATATTTATTACATTATGTATGGGGGCCTTATTTTGAAAGTTCGCCATGGACCCCCATGAGCGCAGGACCGACGCTGATGGCAGTATACAAGTCGATGGTGAATGCTACACATGCATGCTCACCATACAGCATGTTCATCATGCATGGTTGTATACAAGTTTCATATATTTGCGATTTTTAAAATCAGATTTGTAGCTACCTAACCCAAAAGAAAGCCTACATAAAAAATTTAAGAGGGAGGGCGTTACTGGAGTTGGTGTCCCACTCTCAGGGCCGGCCTGGCCCAGAGCTGCCAGGGCGACCGTCCAGGGCCCCGTGGACTATGGGAGCCCATAAAAATTAATTTAAATATATATTAGTACACCTGTATCTAAAATAGAAGTAATATGTACCATGATCATTTTTTTATCACAAAATAACTGTGGTGTAGTGGTTGGAATGTTAAACTTGCTCATTAGAGGTCATAGGTTCAATTCATGGTTGTATTATTTTTTAAATTTTACTTTTATTTATTATTTTTTTAATATTATATATAGGCTCTATTTTAAAAGTTTGTCTAGGTCCTCCATGAACTCAGGGTCGGCCCTACCCACTCTCGCCTAGGAGGCGCCAACTCTAATGGTGCCTCATTTCCTTCTCTCACCATAGGGAGTCATTGGAGTTGGCATCCCATACTCCATTGGCACTCCGCAGTGAGAAAGAGAAGGAACCAGTAGAGTTCCTCTGGCGCCCTTCCTCTAAATTTTTTTGCTAGCTCCATAATCATGGACAAAGCTAGCTACAAGTTCCATATGTTTGGATTATTTTCGATGCTGAACAACATACTGGCTGTATACAAGTCGATGTTGAATGCTACACATGCATGCTCATCATACAACATGTTCACCATGCACGGTTGTATAGAAGTTTCATATGTTTGAGTTTTTTTAATTAGATTTGTAGTTAGCTAACCCAAAAGATAGCCTACACCCAAAAAAAAAAATTAACAGGGAGGACGTCACTAGAGTTGGCACCCCACCCTCTCGTACGTAATGCCAATTCTAATAATGTCTCCTCATCCTTCTCTTAAGACAGGACACCATTGGAGTTGGCGCCCCACCCTCTCTCATAGTGGACCCCAACTTGAGTGGCACCCCGCAATAAGAAAGAGAAGTGAGGCACCATTAGAGTTGGCGTCCCCAGAGGGAGAGGAGGTCCTCTGGCACCCTTCTTAATTTTTTGCTAGCTCCATGATCATGGACAAAGCTAGCTACAAGTTTTATATGTTTGGATTACTTTCGATGTTGAACACATCCTGAACAACATGCATGGTTGCATACAAGTCGATGTTGAATGCTACACATGCATGCTCACCGACATGTTCACCATCCACGGTTGTATACATGTTTCATATGTTTTTTTAATCAGATTTGCTGCTAGTTAACCCAAAATAAAATAAAGCCTACACACAAAAAATTGAGGGCATTAATAGAGTTGGCACTCCACCCTCTCTTAGGGACGTCAACTCTAATGGTACCTCATTTTCTTCTCTCACCACAGAGCGTCATTGGAGTTGTTGTCCCACATTAGCTCCTAGTGGGCACCAACTCTAGTGACGTCTCATCCATCTATACACAAATTTACCAAATTCTTTCTCGTGATTGCAAATTAACTAAATTTTCTCCCCTCCCCCATATGAAATTTTAAGTTATATCTACGTAAAGTGTGCCCATCAATCTATACTAATATATTATTCAAACACTAATATCACTGAAATTTTGGTGTAATAATTTTTTGACTAAGCATATCATTATTTGTGGATAAAAAGTCATTTACTAACCCACTAAATATTTTTTTTTATATTAGTCTAAAATTGTCATCCCCTCTCTTTCACTTTGTACCTTCTACTTCTACTTCTACTTCTACTTCTTCTTCTTCTTCTTCTTGTACACCTTTTTTTTTTGTCTCTTTTGTGTCCCTCTATTTTTCTACTAGAAATTGTATACAAAACACGTAAAGATATATTAAACCCCATAAGTTAAATGAGTCCATTTTTGTTCACCCACCAAAACTACAATGTTTGTTTACCCTCCAATAGAAGATTGACACGTGTCAAATTCACTCAACATAAATCACATTAAAAGTGGTTTTGTAAACATTGGAAGTGTTTTTGACTAAAAGATTTGACATATGTTAATTTTCTCTTGGAGGGTAAACAAATATTCTTAGTTTTGGTGGGTGAACAAAAATAGACTCTAAGTTAAATCACGTACTCCATGAAAGCAACACCACCTGGCATAAACCCATGGGTAGAAAATGAATTTTTATGTATAAAGATGAAAAATTAACAACCATTTATATACCTTGGACAAGAAGACAAAGAATTAACAGCTTCACTAATCGAAACAAAGCTTTTAGTAAAAAAAGCAGCAGCCTATGTATCAAAGGTAGGGGTGTAACTTGGACGGGCTAAACCCGAGTCCGATCGGATAAATCCGTCAATGGGTTGGATTATGGTTAAAGATGCTTGGGCTCGGACTTGGATTCAGGTTAAAATATTTGAACCCGATCAAAAATCTGGTTGGACTCGATTTCATGTGTCGGATTACCCAAAGAACGTATATATATATATATATATATATATATATATATATATATATATATATATATATATATATATATATATATACTTTTTAAATAAAAATTTAAAATCCTAAATTTATCAACCCAAACACTTCAACTCCTTCTAAATCTTATGTTAGAGTATTTTGCAGTGGTTGGTGCTTAATTGCAATTTGATTACATGATTAATATTAATCTTATTTAAAATTATTTAAAATATTATATTGGAGTCCGATAAATCCGATGGACCCGACCCAACCCGAACTTCCTCCAGGCTCGGTCTTGGGCTTCATAAGTTGAACCCAGGGCCGGGTGGGACTTGAACACGGGCTATGATTATCATTCATCGGGTTGGACTCGGGTTGAACTCAAGCCCGACCCAACCCAACCGGTCCGAGTTGCACCCCTAATCAAAGGCAACAAAGACACCACCCAGTATGAGGGTCAGTATCCCTTAGAGGAGCAAAGTGAAGAGGTAGCCTCGAGAAGTGAACTTCCGCCCTTAGATGCGGTTGATTCGGGTAACCTTGTGGTTTCATCCCAGGTTACTGATGAGTGTAGAGGTTTCTTTTGACTTCCGCCATATTCAAGAGGAATAGCCTATCTTCTATCTAGCCTTGAGCCCGGTATCTTGATTGCTGCTACTTTGATTTACCCCGAGCCGGTGCTTTAGAAATTTCAAATAATTTTAAAGGACACAGTTCACTAGACAACTCCACAAAGTGATCCACCAGTTCAGGAGATCTTTTTTTCAGACAAAGTATAGTGACATACAAAAAAAACAGAACAAAAAAAAAAAACATTTCCAGTAGCAAAACTACTTACAGCTATTAAAAATGACTTGAATAGAAAACCTTACTTGATCAAATGCTTCTTTTTAATAAAGTCATATTGAAGCTGCGATCAAGCAGGATCAAAATGCCGTATATGACAATAATAATGTACCGAAGAAAAACTAGCATTTCAGCATTAATTCCTTCTACTCGAAGTGCTACATAGAGGGGTGTCCTAATCTAGTAGTGTCACAACTCGATTTCGCATTGGTCAAAAACTAAAAATAGTTTGAAAAATAAAACATTAAAAACATTTGCCCAAGATAAACCAATAATATCAGCCAATAATTAATATTAATTCTTTTTCCAATATAGTTTCAGAAAAATCCCAATTATGTTTCTATTTACTTTTGGAAACAAAAGCTTGTTGTGATCTATGTTGTTTAAGAATAAAAAATATTTTTCTTCGTCATTGTCTAACAAACTGCTGGTAGAATGATCATTGTTCTTTTCCAAGTTAATCCTTCCATTTCTTTTTCTAAATGATACAAAGAAACCAACAAGTTCTACTAGAATCAGGAACATTTACTCAAAGTCTTAAAGACTTTAAACTCGATGACAAATCGTCCCTGCCTCTTTTTGAACTTCCTTCATCCATTTCTGAACACTTCGATAAGGAGAATTTGAAGGTGTAGCAATCCTTGAGAGGAAATGTCTTGTTGCTTTTTATCCCTCCGCCTCTCTTGTTATGGTACCCTGGATAATCAGCCTTGACAAACACAACCTTAACGATCAATATCAGGCCAGCATTCTTTGCCGATTTCTCCAGCTTCCATCTGATGTAAGGTTCGTCATTCCTATGCGAGACATGGATTTCACCATTTTCCAAGATCATCTCCCACGAACTCCTAAAGAAAGCCACTAACTCCTTGTGCCTCCTGCCGTAACAAAACCGAATTATTAAAGCGAGAAGCTACTATGCCCAAATCTAGATACATGATACATACATTCAAATAAGTACAAAAGTAGTTATTTATGATGCATAACTACACCTAAGATATAGATACGGATACCATGATACATAATACATGGCATCCAAATAAATGAAAATTAGTTACTAATGTTGCACAACTACAACTACATACGAATACATTATAGATACTGATACCATCTTATCTTGTTTGGCACTACAAGGGTTATTTGGTTCGCAAATTTGGGGACAAGATTTATTGTGAAGTGACATGAACAGTAGATCTTGTATGCCACAAATCACAGTTTTTTCTTTGAATTGGAGTACAGAAGTGAAAATTTCTCATTTTTTACTTTGCATGTTTGGTTGGACTTCCCACTTCCTCTCCACTTTAACAACAATTCAAACACCAAACTTTAGAAATTTTTACTTATAACCTCCACTTCTTCATAGCATCCAAATGAAAGATTTTTCAATTCGCTCAACTTCACCGCAATGGGTACGCAGGATATCAATTTCCGAATTTTCCACTTTGCCACACACTTTGTTGTACTTTGCTGAAGCAAAGATCCCCTTAGTACTGAGGTCCTGGAGACTGATTTTTGAGTTTGGTACAACTGGCTTTGAATGTAGCCTGGCTAGTCTATGTTCAGTCACATAACTTGATACAAAAAATTAAGTTCCATCAATTATGCATCAGTATGCACCTGATAAGTTCCGGATGCCTTTCGCAATACATGGGATCATGTCCTGCGTGCGGAAAGTTGTAGACGATGCGGTCGAATTTCATCTTCCTCAAAATGACGTGCTCGTGCATGTCATTGACATCCACATTGTGCAGCACGGTGCACCCTAGCCTCTTCAGCTCCTGCAGGTGTTCGACAGAGCTCCAATGTTTTTCTCTCAGCTCATCTGACACACAATTAAGTTACAACATGCATATATATAGGTAGACATTAGCATAAGGAAAATACTTTATGTAGCTCCAAACTCATATCCCTCCGCCACGTGGTCCTCTCCTATTCGCTTATGTCTTCCCACAATCTCCCCACTATTTGCTTGGGTCAATAAGGGAGTGCCAGTGCCACGTGACGGAGGAACATGGAGGAACATGAGTTTGGAGGTACATATAACATCACTCTTAACATAAATCTTGCATTTGTGACAATAAAGATATGTTTCGTTAATATGCAAGGGTAAATTGGGCAACCCCCAAGCGCAGCATGACCTTACAAGAGGTGAGATCCAGGATAACCCTCCAATATTGACCCACAATATGTAAGACTCAAGGGGCAACAAAAACTAGCTTTGGATAGAACAATCCAACCTCGTGGATCGGCTCTGTGGCTACAAAAGGTTATGATGTACCTTTGGAATCAAAGGAAGTTGCAACCATGTTCTTGGCAGAACCGAAGGACCTAGCCAAGCAGGAGGAGAAGGAGAAATCTCCTTCGCCAACAAGTAGGATCTTGTGGGAACTGGAGTAGTGTGTTATCCATCTCTCACTTCTTCTACTACCTTTCCCCATTCGTAGTTTCTGCTTGGGAAAATATTGTGGATAAAAGTGAGCAAATATATAACATGTATCAGTATGGACTTCGAAAAATGGCCACATTGAATGAAGTGAATAGTCGTTCTACAGCCGTTTCCCAAGGGAGAGTAATAAAAGGCCTATTTTTACGAGGGGTCTACTGCAGTAGAGTAACGACGTGGGAGGACAAGAGTCGGAATTGCTTTAGACAGTAGTCACAGTACCATTGGGTGTATTTGATTGAAAGTAAGTAGACTGATGTTAAAAAATAGTAACGTAGAAAAGAAAAAATAAAAATAATTTTTTTTAATGTTTCTTTGATTATAATTTTTTTGAATTAATTTTAATTTGTTACCGTCAACTATTTTAATTTCTCAATTCGATATCTTATACTTTCATACTATACAAGTAAATATCTCAACTGTAACTAGACAACTTGATATTTCTAACAGAAAATATGAAATAACAAAAATATTCCACATTTAATACTACTACTACTATTATTATTGTTACCTAATCTCCTCTCTCTCATAGCTTTGGGATCAGCTGCCCTATTATCTCTCCTCTCTCCAGCTTTGGGATCATCGGGGAGGGGGGAGGGGGATCTGCAACGCGACGTAGGCATCGGAGAGGTCGAGGTGGTCTAGAAGCAATCGATGGGGCGATGGTTTTAAGAAGGAGACGAGGGACCTGGAGGACCTCCTCTCGAAGCTCAACCCCATGGCTCAGTAGTTGCGCCCCCCCCCCCCCCCCCCCCCGATCGTCGGGAGAGGGTTCTTTCACAGCGGTGCCTAGCTCAAGTTGTTAACTGGGCCGGCCTGAGCCCGGTCAACAACCCGGACCAGCCCGATCCCCCTTCCCCGCGGGTCTTGGCTGGGTTTTAGTTTCAAACCCGCTAGCCCGGACCGGCCCGGCCCGATTTGACAGCGAAAACGGGTCGGTCAAACCCGCTTAACCCGGTCGAATCGATTTTTTTTTTTTTGGTTTAACCGTTGGGTATAGAAAAGACCAATATGCTCTCATTTTGAGGGCTATTTTTTTACCATTTTAAGGTATTTTGGTCATTTTGCTGAGAATGACCAAAAATATCCTTATAACAACTATATTTTGAGGGTAAAATATATCACTTGCACCCAAAAAAAATACAAATAGACAAATTCATGAACATTATAAACAAGCATTTCTTTCCTCTATAATATACAAGCTAAGCAATTTTTTGAAGCTTGAAACAACAAGTTTCTGGATTTTGAAGTACAACTTTATGGAGGCCAAACTACAGTATTCTTGAGGCTTCTACTTCTGCGAAATTTCTTAGAGTTCAACATTTCTTCCCTCAAGTTGACGTTACAAGTAATTTTAATTTTACAGAATATTTTTTTAATTCGAAGATTAAATTAGATGGCGTATTCATATTGTTAGATAATTTTCATGAAAATATGAATGTTGATATAAGTAACTTAAAAGTAGATATTAGAGATGTTTTAGATTCTTTAATTACTTTGTATGAAGAACGAGTTGTATCGGCCCGACTCAGTACGACCGTTCAAGTTGGTAGTAGTAGCTCTGGTTTTATGTCTAAATTATCACATGTTAAGTGTGTACTGCAAAAGAAGAAACAAAAAACAATATTCCCTACCAACACCGGAATTGTCATTATATTTAAATTCTTATGAAGAATATGATGAATTTGCATCTTATTTTTTTTATTTTAGAATGGTGGAAAAAGATACGAAAAAATGTATAATATAATTTCTTCTATAGCACGTGATATATTAATGGTTCTGGTGTCCATGGGAGCATCAGAATCTTGTTTTAGTGCAGGTTCAAGGATACTAAGCAAGAAGATGAGCATACTGCTGGATATCTTGAAAGTTTGCGTCTGCGTACAAGATTGGGTTCGTACGAAAAAATTAACTCAAAATTCAAAAGATGAAAGTGCCGACATTAGTGAGCTAGATTTTCAGTCTCTTACCTTGGAGGACAGTATTGAACGAGGCGATGAGCAATAAAGACGGACGACGAACGACGAACGACCAAAAAATACTTGTACATCTTTTTACAATTCTTTTAAAATAAAATATCAATTTGCAACTTGTACATTTTCTTGCAAATTTTATGGAAAAAATACTTGTACATTAAATTATCTTAACATTAATAAAAAATTGTTAGCTTTTATTTTCTCAAATTTTTTTTAGTGAATGTTACAGCATATTTAAGTTAAACTAACTTTTATATGGTTTTTTTTTCATTTTTTTCTAAAGTTTTTCCAAAAAAATCGGACCTGCCCAGTCTAACCCCAAACCAGGCCGGCACATGTCATGCTCCAATCCCGGAGGATCGAAACTAGCCACTGGACGTGATGTCGTACAAGTCTAGTTTGCACTTGTAGAGGGCAAAACCATTACAGTTTCTGGTATTTCTCAGAAAACAACGACATCGCAGTACCAAGCAGATAAATTGAAGTCCCAACGAGATATGAAGAAATATGTCTCTTTATTGATAATTGCAAGAGATTACAAGACTTGCAGCTGAATACAGAGTTTATAACAACATCTGAATAACCAACTGAATTACTTGCCATCTAGGTTTACAATCGAACATGCCGACTTGTCTTACAATGAACTTGTCGACTTGGCTTACAATCTTAGTGGTACAACTGAGTTACACTGTTACATACATTATATCCCGTATAGCAGAAGACATCGTCTTGCGAGAAGAGCTTCTGCATACCCACCCAAATCATCGATGTCAAGCATTGATCAAACAGTTTCCCCATGCACGAGCACCTGTAATGATGTCCACAAATGTGGGTCAGTACATTCATTTATGTACTGGCGAGCGATGCTGGCCCAACTCACCTAAGAAGACAACACTAAGTAATCATGTTATATGAACATTATTAAGAGTGGTCTTCCTCATTTCCTTAGGGTTGATTAGAAGTTCATATCCAACAGAAGTAAAGCATGCATGTTATTCATAGCCAGCATAATGTAAAGCATAAATGTTATCACTTTGGTGATTCTTGCCCACGGTCGTGTAGTCATCCCTGTGTATTTATAATAATCACTCTGCCTGCATAAGGCATTGTTAGAAACAATATCATAATTGTCACCGTTCAGGTGATTCTTACCAACATTTTATGTAATTGAGTAATAAACATACTCTGCCTGCATAAGACATCATTAGCACTTGACCTATCTATATGAAGGTCACTGGCGACATGCCATCTTGGACTTAAAAATGGTAAATCTAACTCCGAATGGGTTGCGAGCCCATAAGAGGTTTCCAAATCACCATGCTACTGCTTCAGCACCGTGCTACTACTTCAGCACTATGAAATTTCGACGGCCTTTCAGTGCAAGGCAGCAAGCCCACATTGAAAGTCCCAAAATTTTGATATCAGTACGTCGACACCATCCTTTGTTCCCCTAGGACGAATCGGGTCTGTGGCCCCGGAGTACCGTTCGAGGAACTACCTTGTGCACAAGTTGTCCATAACTATGCAAGTATATACGACTTATCTATGAAGAAAACATATAACGCATGATAAGGAAAACTATGTAAATAAGCCACCATTCTCATCCATCTAGCCAACATTGCCTTGAGCTGAGCTCACAAATACCAACTGTCCAATCTAGGGACTTATCTGTCCAAACTAGGGACTTAATCGTTCCACCTCTTTAATACCATATCCGGAACTCAATGTACTCACCGTCCAATTCTTGGGACATAGCATCTGTGTTACCATACGTTCATCGAGTTGAGACTCGATATACTCACCGCCCAAGTATTTGGGACTTTTGCTTCACATGTCATATAATTCATTGCAACAGCACACAAGCATACAATTCATGAAGTGATACGCAACAGTTTTTGGGTCATGTGATTAATTATCTTTCATTATCTTTCTGGGTTCCATGCAAGATAGCATTTAGCAACTCAACATGAAACATAGCATACGAATCCTTTTTATTAAGCATGAAGCTAAAGGATCTTCGAAGGGTTCAACACTACTCACATTTATAAGATGGTTCCCCTCCACGTTGCATAGCCTTTTGAGAGGTCCTTCACATATTCTCAAGTCCAACAAGGTTTCATCAAACCAACCAGCCATCATGTTGCACCATGTGGGTCGGGGCATTATAATATATACTACTCAGAAAAAGTTTCGTCCTCGAAACTTAAACAAAATCATCCTCATAAATTCAACTGAATTTATGAAACTTTTCACTAATTCACTTACACTATTCGACATTCTTCCCAATATCTCGATTGATTTCAAGTAATATACCATCTCGCCACAGCATCCTAATTTAATTCAAAATAGTTTACAATCCTTGCTCTTTTCTTCAACACTCGTACAATTTCTTAGCACATGATAATTCTCCATTGTGGCTTCATTTAAATTTAACATACCACTTAGTTGGAATCATACACATATTTTAGGCATCCCAAAAATACATGCACTTCAACAAAGTTTGGTGATAGAGAAAACGAACGAGCTACAGGTATAATTTCGTTTTCGAACGTTAGCAATTCCTTTTGAGCATCTCGTATAGTCTTAACTCTTTAATTCAGTCTTCCAACCAACTATTAACACAATGAATGTTACCAATTTCCAATTGAGTAGTTTCCTACAACCGATCCAAAAAATTTCAAAGTATTTCGACATAGTTATAACAAGTTTTCCAACGAATATAGAGTTCCATTTCAAGTCTATTAATTGTCATCCATACCACTAAATTTGATAAAGTCCATAGCCATATGTCATTTCGACACCACTATTCTCATCAATCAACTCATGTACTCGTTATTGTTGTCACGCCCCAGAACTAATGGAGAGCGAGGGCGAAATAAAGCTAGGTACGTATATCATAGTACGCCAGTACCCCAAGATACGATCACGGCTGTCCAGAAGATAAGTGGGTGGACTCTAGCATGCCACTGACGACTCCTATGGTCGAACAAATCATATCTCAATCCAAACAATACAAGAAGCAATAAAGAGTAAATCACATATAAGATGGGTAAGGCATCCCAAACACAAATACATACATAATCATGAGAGCTGACATAATAAAATGATACATCAACTGAATATACCAAAGATACATAAATGTACAACTAGTCGCGATCCAGAATATACATCTATGATGTCCAGAGACGGAGGGAACAAAACCCAGATACAAGGACTAATAATGCCCTTGGCTAAACACCACCAATTAAAAGTACAAAAATGGAGTGAGAGATAAAGTTAACCCACTCGCTAATCCGTGTCGGTCCTCTAAGTGCGAACCATCCAGAGAAGAAGATGGTAGATCCTCGAGATGAACTATGGAACCAAACCATACAAAACCAGTGGGGTCAGAACCCCAAATAGCAAGTACCACATGGAAAGCTCAAGGTGAACGACAAATTCCAACAACAACACAACAACATAATTACATAAATAAATAAATGCGGGTCGAGACCAGTGCGGTACCAATGCACGTATCTAGAGAATAGAAATGACTGAATTAAAATACTGAACACTATAGCAATAGAGAAGAATAAGCCGATGAGCTACAAGGGACTTAGGAACTACTCGAAGTCGGAGCCATAGCCCTTAAATCAAACAAGGACCGGGATTGTAGATCTTTTTCCGAGTACAACTTAGCCTCTGGCCACTCATCGACACAAAGAGCATATAGAGTAACGCACAACCAAAAGTGCACAGCCAATCAATGTCTATGGCTTGCTATCATTAACTAACTAGAGTTGTCACAAACCTAATTACTATAATGCAAGTTGATGAACTTCACTACCACCTACGCTGCAGTAACTCGGGTGGCCAAGGGGGAGACGACGGTAGAAAGAAAAGAAATACAAACAACCAATAATCTCTATCAATAGTAGATAAACATCTACGCAAAAACATATCAATAGTGATTTCAATACTCAATCAATAGAGGTCAGGGGCCCATGCAAATCGGGGTTATCCCTGCCACTATAGGGGCCCATAGCGACCCGAATCACAGTAGCATGAAGTGTCCTCCCCACCCAATGATCTATATGAGTTTACTAGTCAATTACCTATAAGATACCTTTTCAATTCTCAAGTCGTGGACACTCAAGAATTGTCCTATAATGACGAGTCATGGGTATGGTTCATTTGCGAGATATCTCTGGCAAATATTCTCAATACACATTACACGTGATACAATGGACAATGCTCAGACTCGATTGTCCATTGCCAAGATGCAAGTAGATTAGACATATAACAAGTTAATTCTATGGTGTCAATAAAGAATATGCATTCAATCTCAATCTAGAAGTCAATCAAGAAATCAGTACATGAGTGCGCTACTACGAGCCACTATTTAGAATCTGAACAATAGAACAATACCTGAACATAAGCCTGTGTTATGTATATACGGTGTACAATCACTTTCTAACTATAGAACAACACTAGAGCATAATGAGACATCATTTCAATCGAAGAAAATAGCAAAAACGGACAAAAAGGACAAAAACGGACAAAAACAGACAAAAACAGCCAATTCGGATCATCCGACGGATTATCGCAGATTATCGACAGATTTTTCGAAGTGTCCCAGCAAGCTTTTGGAGCAAGTTCAGATTTTCCAACGGATTTTCCGAACCGTCACATAAAGTTGATTTTTGAAAACTCCAAAACTTGTTTCGGCCATAAAAACTTCGTTTTAAATAAAAATTCAGATTTTCAAAAGTCAAAATTGCATAAAATTGAATTTTCTACAACATGAAATCATTAGTTTTTACTAGTTTTGAAAATTAAAAGATAAATACCTCAAAATACTAGAAAATACTATCTAGAAACTCAGATCTATATATACGTAATACCATTGATAAAAACCAAAAGTGCTACATATTAAAGATGTTAACAATTTAGAGAAGCATATTATATAACAATAAAACTTTAATTTCTATGGAAAACTAAAATAAAGCATGGTCATATCACTTTTGAGCAAGATGTACTTGCCTATATTAAGCTCCAAGCCTAATATATTCCACTCCACCACCAAGAGGGGTTCCGAAACCACACTTTAGGCCTCGTGGCCAAGCTTTCCAAAGCTTGAGGAAGAGGAATGAAAGAGAAGAGGAATGGAAGAAAGAATGAAAAAAGAGAGGAGAGAGAAAGTAACAGGGTATATATAGAAGGAGAAATTAATCGTGACCGTTGGATTGCGATCCATGTCACAATCTAAATCGATCCTAACCATCCAAAGAAAACCAAGTATCCATTGAATAATAGAATGCATCTATACTATTCACAAAAATATCTAAACAATATTCATCAAAATATCTAAAATACTATTCACAAAAATATTGGAAACACTATTTACGAAAATATCTAAAATTGAAAATATCTAAAATGTGAAAAACCTGTCTGGGCGGTATGCCATCGTTATACTCCGGTACACCGTCGGTATGCCGGTTACGAAAAAAATCTATAATTTGAAAAAAAATTCAAAGCGTTCCAAAAATCAATAAAGTACAAAATACACGACAAAATACGCATCCGTATATAAATACTGATACTGTGAGACAAGTCTCACAATTGTTTACATCCATACGCTTTAATTGTAACTCGTAAATTTTCCAATTATGGTCCATATATCTTACAAGTTGTACCATCATTCGACTCTAGCAAAAATTTCTCGATGTACTCAAAATTTTCTCGCATTAATTAAGCCAACATATTATCATCTTGCATGTGTAACTCTCATTTTCAGCAGCATTAATCCGAGGGTCATTCCAACTTACGTTTGCCCTCGCTGATCTCGACTACATGCACTACACCATTCCGTCGTTACACTTTTCCCTCAATTCTGATTTGATTATCCATCGATGAATTATTTCGACTGTCTCAAGGCAACTAACATCAGTTTTCGCAGCTCATTAGGATTCAACCAACCAATCAAATCCAACCAGCTCTAACAAATTCTGACATTCCAAATAAAGTCATCCAAGTTTTCAAAACCAATATGATCCGTTATTCCATCCAACGTTATACATCAAAAATTTTCTATCTTCATTCCATCTTGAAGTTTACTTTACGACATATTTCACCCATTCCGACTATACCCGCACAACATCAATAAGGGCATCCTAAGGGTCTCCAACAATCAACTTAACCTCCGGTCAAGTCTCTACGGTCAGCTATTCTAAGCTAAACCAGACATTCAGCTAACACATCTGAGATGGTTAGCTATTAGGGACATACTTATTCCCAATCCAAACAACCGAAATATCATAGCCAACAAATTCGAAACTTAGGCAACTAACCGACATTCTAGGGTCAAGTCTATCTACCCGTACTCTTCCTCGGGCTATAACCAACAAAGTTAGTTTAAACTTACCCACAACCGACAAAATCTATCGGATAATTCTTATGGGGCAATCTCGAAGCCATCATATAAAACTTTATCAATCGAACATCTAAATTTTTAGTTTTTATTTGTATAGACGTGCAGGCTGGGCATGATCCGGTTCGACCCAATAATTTGGGATCGGATCGTGACAACGCAGCATCACCTGCTCAATCCAACTTGTATTCTCATATCGTACTCACTTTGTATCTATTCAACCGAGCCAACTATTTGAAGTCGTAATCTAACATTTCTACCTCAATAGTCTATCATTTATAATCTCTTTCCTTCGGTCTCTTTGCGACATATTCAATTTCCATATTTCAGATCATCGGTACAGTCTGTACTCTTTAACCAACAAAATAAGGCAACTATATATATAATCATATTTCTTCCTAAAGCATCCTTTATGAATTTTTGCTAGCACCAAACACGATCATCTATTTGCAATTTACGTTAACCATCAATATTCGTTTTGCATCATCTCCTTGTGATTTCTTAAGAAGATTCATTATTCATGCACCGATCCAATCTCTACGGCAACAATCATTTAGAATTTGTATCTCGGTCATATAGTTGATATGACATAACTCATTAGCTAAGTCATAATCCAACAATTCTATATTCCACCCAAACTCGTTATTCATACGACAACATCATCCACCAACAGGGTCTATTACATATCACAGCACCTCGATACTTATTTGTATTCCAGCCATCAGTTTCATAAGGAACACCTTATATGCAACAAAGCCCAAGTGCTCATTTTCTATGTTTCAAAACAATCAAGGGTCAAAACTTGTTAGTTTGGGACACGTCTAATCTCTCAAACACAACTGTACATGTGCAAAAGCTATCTATTTCCTCGAGTCCATTCTCTACTTTTCAGTCTCTGATGCAACTCTCTTCATCCTTTGAATCATTTCCAACATCTCAATAACGTCTAACATCACCAGCAATTTGTTGATGTCCAACATGCAATCCCATCTCAATTCCAACGTCATTCAGTATTCGGTCTATATTGTTCTCCAATCTTTCGATAGCAACATTCCACCATCGTTACTGAGCCTACAATCTTTTTACCCAACTGATTCAAGTCATCGCCTGAATCTATAATTCGCACTACACCAAAATGGACGATTTGTAACACTTTTTTTCTCAATTCATAACGATTAATATCGTTACAAATTCGTAACAATAATTACCGTGACAATAATAAAAAACTGTTACTAAATTAACTTTTCTCTCATTTTCTATATATATTTTTTATTTTATTTTTCCTTATTTCCCTCCATGAGGTTTCGTTTCCCTCCTCTCAATCCCTCTCTCTCTCTTTAAAACTCTCCTCCTCTCCATAGATGTACCAGAGAGAGAAAGTAGAGAGTGAAGAAATTTCCTTTTCCTCCTCTCAGCTCTCTCCCTAAAACTCCCTCCCTCTCCATAGATAGAGTACGAGGTCGGAGCACCAACCGAATCTTGGAGCTATGGATCTCTCTAACGTAGGGGTGAGCATCGGTTCGGTTCAAACCGAACCGAATATGTGAAAACCGAAATAACTGTAAACCGTATTTTTCAAAACCGAAAACCGAACCGTTTTTATAAAAACCGAACAAAAATCGAACCGAATTAATTCGGTTCAGTTTTCGGTCGGTTCGGTTTCATGGGCCAATGTGCACGGCCTTCAAGTTTTAGCAAAATGGACCTATTTAAATAACAAAATTTAAAAAAATATGACATTATTGTATTTATAAATTGTTATATTACATAAAGTGAAAGATATTAGTATATATAGATTGAGGGTAGATAGAGAGAGTGCTCAAAGAAGCACCGACATAGAATAGGAGAAGAGAGTGCGCTCAGTTAGGGGTTAATAAACATTAGTATATGTATATTGTGGGTAGTTTGATAAATTACTAAATCTAAATCGATTTTCGGTTCGGTTCGATTTTTCGGATGAAGAACCGAAAACCGAACTGTTATTTCAAATTTTCAAACCGTAAACCGAACCGATAACCAAAAAACCGAACCGTTTGTCTATTTCGGTTCGGTTCGGTTCGGTTCAGTTTTCGGTTTTCAACCGTTATATGCTCACCCCTGCTCTAACGAAAAGGTCACTCTAGATTGGCGCTCTGCAACAATGTTGTGATTCTCTTGCTCTACTCCAGATTTTTTTTCTTCTTATTTTTTCTTGATTTGATGCTAGGTTTTTTTTATTTAATTTGTTGATCTCTAAAAAAATTCTTCTGATTTTGGGGATTTTCGATTTGGATATGGACTCTACGAGACGAGATGAGTTGATCGTAATAATTTTTGCTAGGGTTTCCGATTAGAAGTTGATATATAGATCTGATCTGAATTTTTTTATCTGATCTAGAAGTTAGTTTGTGATTCGAGTTGTAGGGCTCGGATAGATGGGAGAATGCACTTATATTGATTTTTATTGAGATTTCATCAAATGTAAAAGCTAGGGTTCTGAATCTATAATTTTGTATTCAAAAACTCATCCAAAAAAATAGACATCCTCTATGTAAAGTATCATATAAGGATCTATACTCAAAATCTACATATTGTCTTGTACATGCCTGCTTCAATATGACTACTGAGTGAAGGGTTATTTTACTTTTTGTCATTTTCTTTTAATACAAGGGAGATAGGATATATTCATAGTGTAATGAAATCTCGACATTATGCAGACCTAATTTAAAATAGTATTCAGGGAGAATTGAAGAAAATTTTCATAATTAGCTTTATTATTATAGCAAAATGGTATTACACTTCAGGTTCAGGTAGAATTTTTTTTTTTTTTAAGATTTGTATCCACCAAGTATTTATACATTCATCTTTACATGCTCACTTCAATACAACTAATGAGTATAGTAAAAGTAACCTAGAGAAATAAGCGCATATTTCATCAGATACATGGAGTAATATACATATTGCATGATTCATAATAATATTTTTTCAGTTATTGTTCCATCATTGTTATATTATTTCTTGATGCATATATTGGTTACTGATAGTAGTTAGTACTTATCCCTTCATTTCTTACTATCCCCATGTATGGTTCAAATATGTTGGAACAACATTCTAAGCAAGGACATTATACATATAGCTCAAATTTGCTACTCGATACATATATCGCCATTTGAAATGAAGCATTCACTTTATGTTTTTGGACTTCTAATGATACCCGGGCTCCTTCGCTTAAGCTAGAGCTTCATTGTTATTGCAGTAGAGTTGTATTGAATTCTGACTTTTTGCTTGTTTACTTGAAGGAGGAATATCCAATATTTGCATGTGGGCATCCGGTAGATGATGTGTATGTGTTTTACTTCTTAGACTTTCACCTTTAGACATTAAGTTGTTTTTGCTCTAGTTTTGAATGATATCGCGTCAAGATTAGGGCCAAGTAAAGAAACTTGAATCTAGCCTATAAAGATATTGACATTTACTAATGCCAGAGTGGAGATTGTCACTTAGAAGAGTTCGTTAGAAGAAAAGGATACATGTGGCTGACCCAAAAATTTGGGATAATCTGTGTTGTTGTATTGGTATTCGCATGTAATGCTCTGCCGGTTCTTCGTATTTTAAGATGATTGCAGTGTTATTGTATTGGTATTCGCAAGTAGCTGACCCAAAAATGCCTTTATGATGCTATCTCGAGGATGAAAAAGGCAGCAGAGCAGGGTAGTGCTATAGCAGCTGTTGTGGAAGAAGTTGAACAATAATAAGGCAAGAACTTTTTAGTTTTTGATGGTTTAATTACTTGCTTATAGGAATTACTTGCATAGTCAGCTTCAAGTCCATTAGGTTGTCGATAGCCCCTTGTCAAGGTGAGAAGCCATGGCTATTGAATCTGGTCCTCCTCTGTCAGGAAGATGGTTGGTCTCCTGGTTGTAATTGCAAAAGAAAGAAGGAGATGATGACTCAAGCTATACTAGCTATACTGATCCTCTGAGCTATACTAACTATACTAGTTTGTTCCTTTCTCCCCTTTGTTGAACCTTCATTTCTGTATTGAATCATAAAGTCTTCAGTAACTATTTGACCCGATCTGAATTTGTCCTTTGTGTTGCAACATTATTTGGAGAACAACCAAAAGTACTACATGGTGGCATATAGGTAATGCCAACATGTTCTTAACGTTCTGGCAAGCCTCATTTTTTAAGTTGACTATTAATTATTTCTTATGTTTATTTCAGAACTTAGGTTTAACATGTTTAGCTAATTAAGTCTAATTATCTAGTGTTTTTTGTTTATGCATTTTCTTAAATAAGTTGTTTTCGAATCTCTGTTTAATGTCTTTTATGTTCTGTAGTGTCGACGAAAGCATTAAAGAGCAGCCAACTTGAGGGTGAAAATTTTGGTGGAGAGGGTAAAAATTTGTTGTTAACATATAGTAACATGTTTGTACATTGACTCATTATAGGCAATCTCCAATATAGGCTTCTTTACCATGTGTCATCTGACTGAAAATAACATCAGTCGTGCAAGTGATCTGATCTCATATAAAATCGAGATCCCCTCTCTTGATGGAATGGTTTAGCTCTTGCATAAATTGGATAAATCTAAAAGTTTCTCATATGATACTTATAAGGGGATTATAAGTATGCAGGGCATTTGTTTGTATCTAATTCCAAGCAAATGTCAACTTTTAGTCCAACAATACTTTTCACTTTTTTTTTTATTTCTCATCATATTCTAGTTTTTATTGATAGGTAAGGGTTTGTGTTACGTTGTGATCTATTTGTGCTCACTAGCTCTTTATATGAATAACTATCTGACAAATACATATACATTTACTTGCTAAAATTGCAAGCAGGACAATGTATCGAAGCACCCTTCAAAATGTTCATGCACAGACGGTAGGCATTCTCAGCATACGGTCACTTTCATCCTCTACGTAATGTTCCTTTCGGAGAATTACAAGTGATTCCACACTTTCAAGTAGATACTTCATTTTTGACATCTGAACCATCACTCGACGATTACATTACTTGGAACTTAATATTATATCCTATGTCAACATCACTGTAGGAATGATTATGATCAGGTTAATTTGTTGATGTTGTGATTCAAGGTCCCACTTGCTCATCCTCGGGTTATGGAGCCATGGAGGAACTTGGATCTTCAAGAGTAAATAGTGATGGAAAAATGCTCAAGCATGGAACAAAGGTAATTATTAGTTGCCGCTGCACATTTTGTATGAAATTCTTATGTACCTACAGATATATGGGTCAATGATAATAAAAACTCGATCAAAATTCAGATTCAAGACAAAAAGTTGAACAAAATTGTCCCTAACATGTTTGTTGGTCTAACTCTCCTATTACAAGGTTTAAATGTCTATTCATTCAAGTACATCGTCGCTTGGACTCCTCCCTATCAATTTTTTTTACAAAAGAAAATATTTCATTAAAACACTGTTGAACAACAATGCTTCATATCAGATCTGATATGAGGTAAAATACAATTATGAGGTTCTTCAAACACACAAGTCGAATTGTATCTAACATGAAGATGATCTGCAGCATGAATTATGTCCTGAGAAATGAACCCCCCATTTTGCTCAGTCATCAAGTGATCGTTCTATTGGCATAGTGCTAATTAGATCAAAGTCTTCTTATGTTGCAGAACATGAAGTAAGATTTTATCCCATGGATTCTGCTCGCATATCATGTATTGCTTTCCCATGCTACTTCTCTGAGATTTAAGAGAGTTATTATTAAATTTTTATGTAATCTATCCATCTATCCTTAAGAGTTTAATCCTTGGTGACTGCAGCAAATAAAGCGGAAGAAAAAACAACCTAATTTGCTCAGTCATCTTCTTGAATATATCTCTCCATTCCTACTGTAAAGGAGTAAAGCAAAGTCGTTATGTACAATGTTTCTGGAAACATTATTAGTCCCACATCGGAAAAGCAAAGCAGTCGGAGTGAGAGGAAACATTATTAGTCCCACATCGGAAACATTATTAGACCCTTTAGCAGTGGATGACACTCCCTTAGATTATGATGTCTTTCATTGTATCTATTTCTGGATTACTGTATTGAGATTCTGAGATGTTATTTAGGATATGTATTATCTTAGACACTTAGACTTATCTGGATTGTATCTTTGTGGATTTCATTCTGTTCTTATCTATGTATCTATCTTTTATCATGCTCTACCTTAAATGTGATTGAGACTGTATTTGCTATGCCACCTCCATTCGGAGTGTATATACTGTACTGGTACCTTATATATTGTTAGATGTTTGACCTAGGACACTAATTAGGGACCTCCATGCATTAGGATTACCATTAGAGAGGAGTTGGCTCCCATCTTCCCATTTGAGGGATTTCCCTTTTACATTTTGATTCAAATTGGGAGAAATCCGAGAATAGGATTCTAGGGTTTATGAAAGAAATTGGTAAATTAGGTCATGCTAGGGATTTAGAACATGTGGGTGTGCTTTGGGTCAAGTTTGGATCCATTTGGAGTGCGTACCACGAGCGTATCGCAACGTATTGAATATGCAAGCCAAGTGTTTGACAAAATGATCAAAAGAGCATCCAATGCTCTAATTTCATATTTGAACCTTGTGTTAAGTTTGCATTGCTATGAGTTATCATTTATAGGATTATATATTGAGTTAGAGGGGTTTTTATGTGTGGTATGTTGAATGGGGGTTTGGGATGTATAAAACCATGTTTCATGTTCACAGTGTACTGTTGATACTGTCATTTTGTTCAGTCCATTGTATGATGTTCAGTCCTATACTTTGATCATGTTCAGTCCAATTACATACTAGTCAGTCCCATTAACATATAGCAGTCTTGCAATTACTACATGTTCAGTCTCTATTTGAAGTTTCAACCCATATAGATGTGTTGTCTTGCATATTAAAGTTCCAGTCCTATTTGTTCAGTGTTTGCATTCAAATGTCAGTCCACAGTTGCTTCATCTTGTTCAGTCCTATATTTACATTGTGTTCAGTCATTCATTATGTTCAGGTATTCCTATACAATTGTGCAGTCCTAGGATATTGTATGTTTAGTGCTTGGATTCTTGTATCAGTTTATTGGAGATGTGGGGAGCTCGGGTTGGGATGTAACTTTAATTGTAGTCCCTTGAAAGAAATCAAATACCTTACTCTGGTTCTTACCTGTAGCAGTTAAATGAGAAGGGCTCGAGTGTTGGACTAATCGGTACCAGTTACTACTATTAGTATCAGTCCTATGACCGATATATTTGAGTTTAGTCTTTTGAATTCAGTCCCACCTTTGCATTTCCATATATGTGATTATCAGTCATAGTATATTATCATGTGCAGTCATTGCTTTATGACCAGATATTCTTTAATGTATCAATTGTGGACTGTTTTAATAATATATGTTGAGGACTGTTGTGTTATGTGTACAGATATGAGATGGGGAACTTGATCTTGAGTTCAGTCCCCTGTCCTTTCCTTTGAGTTCAGTTCTCATTAAATGTTCTATCCTGCATCTTCAGTTCAGTCCATTTTTAAATAGTCCAGTCCCTTAGCTTTAAGTATCAGTCATCTCATTATGTTTAGATATCCCATATTTAGTCCCTATCCTTATATTTGTTCGGTCCAATTAATTTTTAGTCCACATTTCCATTTATGTGTGTCAGTCCATATATATATATATATATATATATATATATATATATATATATTTATATCTATATATATATATATATATATTTATATCTATAATGTTTGTAGTTGATAAGGAGTTTTGGGTAAGGTATCCTATAGTTACACTATAGGGTATGTAGTATAGAGATATGTTTGAATCTATGATTAGGATATGGTTTGATACCACATTTCCCTAGCTAACTAAAATAGTCTAATTTAGCCAAAACCGTAGATTTAGACTAACTGAACTAAGTTTGACCCAGAGTTGACCAATTGACTAAGTTTGATCTAGTTTGACTTCTCTGACCTAGAAGTGGCCTAGTAGCTTATAAATAATGCATTTAAAGCTATTGTTTACTCTAGAACACTTTGTAACCCTGTAAATTCATAATAGGTCTTTGTGACGCCAGTTAAGATACCGATACACAGTTGTTGCTCAGGATATCGGGCGAGTACATTCTTTGATTGTTTTTATCATGATAATATCTATATTGCCTGCTCTAGACTACTTTACTTGATGCTGACACATTGTTAACACGGATTGGTACTATATGGATCTTGTCATGAGATGTTATCCCCCTTATCGGGTACATCGGGTGTTTCATGTTCATGTACTTTATTATTTACATCATAAACTCCTTGTATTCGTATTATTCATGTACTCTCATGTGCTCTCATGTTCTCACATGTGTTTCATGTATAAATAACAATTATGTACGTAATGTGTCGTGATCGGATCCTTGTGTATTAATTGGGACGGGAGAGTAGAAGTAGTTATGTGATTAAATCCCTCTAGTGTAATCATGTATATGTCGATTATACCTTCACGTATAATCGAGTTACCATAGAATAATCATGTACAACCTAAACCAATCACATAACTGTCTTGTGCTCTAAATCACTTATATTTATTTTAGTTTAAATATTCTCTATTCTACTCATGTACTCAGTTTCCTTATCTGATCTTCATATGATTTTCCTGTATTTTCTTCCAGCATGTTATGTATCTTATTTTATTGCTAGTTCTATATTTTCTACCATGCATTGAAACTGCTTTTAGAGTTATGTATTTTGCTCTAATCCTGACTGGATATGTTGACAAATTTTACAGAGAACTTTGAGGATTTCTGCACTACTTATTATGGCGTAGACTTAAGCGATACTTGCGATCTGGATCACCAGGAGGATCCAGCTAGCCTAGAGGAGACACCAGTAGTGCCTAGATTAGACAGCTAGGACATTTATCTGGATTTGTCTCCAGTTATATATTTTGAGATGTTATATTATTTCATATACTCTTTGGGATGTGTTGATAACACTTAGACTTATTTCTATTTGGATTGTATCGTATTTCGTCATCTATCTATTTCTATGTCGTGCTATATTTCTTCCTTACCTATTTGTGATTGATTTGTACATTTCTGAGATTTTCCTCCATATAGAGAGTATATATATATTTTTTAGGTACATTATACTGCGTTTAGTTGTTATTGAGACCTAGGACAGCGTTCTACCGCTGATATTGCGGCGTAGGCTGGATGTATCCACGGTCTCGTGCCTTTATACTGGGTGCGGATCGTGACACATTTTTAGTGGTGGCCTATGCAGGTCAAGTTTTGAGTTTTGTCTCAGTTCTGTAGTAGTACTCAGACTAGAGTATTACTACAACCTGCAGTAGGATATATGCTATAGGTTATAAGGTACTCAATCATAACTAGAAAAAACTCCAATCTAATATCTGCTATCTTTAAATTCTTCTTATAACTGTCTTCTTTGAGATAATACTGTCCTTCTTCGATAATATCGTTTCCTGCTCAGTATTGACTTCCTTGTTTGGTTTGTCTTCAGGATGGCGAACACTAGGTCACATTGCTCCAGCCTAGCGGATACCACCGAGAGGTCTGCCACCTCTCGTCCGGTTCAGCAGGCCTCTGGGGCTGTACCACCTCTTACTTCTACTCACGTAGGAGTATCTGCCGCTTTTGGGGTTCCTCCTCCACCTGTTTCGAGGACTACCACGGTTATCCCAGATGTTCTCTAGCCACCACCACCTCCAGCACCAGTGGATGCAGCGCAGCTGTTCGTACTTTTTCGAAAGATGATGGACGTACAGCACCATCAGTCCGTCAATATGAGGCCGGGCATTGAGAATGCCGACTAGGTGGCCATAGAAGCAGTAGAGAGAGTGGTTGTCCAGCCTCAGGGAGGACAGGGAGGACATCGCCATCCAAGGCCGAGAAATAATATCGACTTCCAAAAGATGCAGCCGAAGGACTTCCGCGGCACAGAGGGTATCCTGTATGCAGACGACTGGATTGAGCATATCGAGGGGATCTGCCGTCTGGCACAGATTTCGGACAGTTTGCAAATTGAGACGGCAGACAGTCAAATGTTTAACCTTGCCTTGACATGGTATCGCACCGATCCGAGGGTCGGGGTTGAGGGACAGACTTGGGAGGCTTTCAAGAAACTTTTCAAAGAAAAGTTTTTGCCGAATGTGGCTCTTAGTGCCTTAGAGAGCCAGTTTGAGGGCCTGGTCCAGAGGAACCTAACATTGGAGGAGTATGCTGGGGAGTTCTACGATCTAGGCAGATTCATGGAGTGGCTGAGTGAAGCAGCAAATACGAGGAAGTTTCACAAGGGCTTGATCAAGGAGGTCAAATCATTGACAAAGAGTGACCACAATGCTACCTTTGAGCTGATTTTGGCGGACGCTCTAGCAGCAGAGGACAACTTGGAGCTGAAGACTAAGAGGGGTCGAGATACTTTTGGAGTGGGTAGCAGTGCAGGCCCGGCCAAGAGGCCCTATTTCCAGCAACAACAGTAGAGTCCATTTCAGCACCAGCAGCATCAGGGCTAGGGTCATACGCCTTTCCAGCAGGCGCACCAGCAGTAGAGGCATGGCCATCAGCAGGCACCAAGGCAGTAGCAGGCTATTACTTGTCCCTTCTACAAGAAGCAAGGGCATGGAAGGAATGACTGCAGGATGAGGTTGGACAAGTGTCTGCTGTGCGGTTCAGCAGGGCATCAGTTGAAAGACTGTCACATGATTTCCACTTGTATGGCTCAGGGTGGAGCCATAGGCCAGGAAGGAGGAGCTAGGGCACCAGTGGGCCAACCGAAAGGAACGTGACTACAGACCCAGCAACAGAGGTTTGCATAACATCAACAGCAGGCCAGAGGTGGCCAACAAGGCCGAGCTTTCGCCATGGCAGCTGAGGCAACCGAGCCACTCGGTGATCTGATAGCAGGTTTCGTCCTTCTCGATTCTATTCCAGCATTTGCTTTATTTGATTCTTGGGCTTTCCATAGCTTTGTGTCTATATTTTTTGCTATTAGACACCATCTTGTATCTGAACCTTTGCTTAGGACTTGCAATATCACGATTGGGGGTGGTATTATCCTAGTCAGTGATGTTTGTAAGGATCGAAGAATTATTTGGGAGGCTGAAAGTTGGATGTGTGTTTGCTCATAATGCCACTACCGAGTTACGTTATTGTACTTGGGATGGATTGTTGAGTAGACACCATGCCAGTATAGATTGTCGTAGAGGCTGAGTGCTTTCCAGATCGCCAGGGGAGCCGGGATTCGAGTTCGTCAGAGGAGAGGCAGAGCAGAGCAGCAGAGTCTTCTGTGGAGCCTTAGTAGAGGAGCAGAGTTTGCCACATCCATTGATAACTGAGTTTATAGATGTTTTTTCGGAGGAGTAGCCAGGATTGCCTCTGGACAGAGATGTTGAGTTCTCTATAGATTTGGTGCCAAGCGCAGAGTCGATATCTCAGCACGTCTATAGAGTTAACAACAACGAGCTGGTAGAAGTGAAGAAGCAGGTAGATGAGTTGCAGGGCAAAGGATTCATCAGATATAGTTCTTCACCGTGGGGTGCTCCGGTGCTTTTTGTACCGAAGAAGGATGGGTCGGTACGCATGTGCATCGACTACATGGCTCTGAACAACCACACCATCAAGAACAAATATCTGCTGCCGAGGATCGATGATCTGTTTGATCAGTTGAGTGGAGCGAAGGTATTTTCTAAGATTGATCTGAGGTCAGGCTATCACCAGGTGAAGGTAAAGAAGGAAGATATTTCGAAGACAACATTTCGGACTCGGTATGGCCAGTTTGAGTTTATGGTGATGCCTTTTGGGTTGACTAATGCTCCGACGGTGTTCATGAACCTTGAAAACAAGGTATTCCACTAATATCTGGATAAGTTTGTGGTGGTATTCATTGATGATATATTGGTGTATTCGAAGATCCCAAAGGAGCATATGAGGAGCATCTGAGAGTAGTTTTGGATACTCTCAGGAAGGAGAAGTTTTATGACAAGCTTTCGAAATGAGAGTTCTTTCTTGATCATGTTGAGTTCCTGGGTCATGTAGTGACCGAGGAGGGGATCTCAGTCGACTCGAAGAAGATCACGATAGTTGAGGCATGGACTGCTCCGAGTTCAGTTACATATATCAGGAGCTTCATGGGATTGGTAGACTACTACACGAGGTTTGTTCAGGATTTTTCTCGGGTTACAGAGCCGTTGACTAGGCTAGCCCAGAAGGACATAGAGTTTGTCTGGTCAGAGGAGTGTCAGCTCGCCTTTGATGAGTTGAAAATGAGGTTGACGATAACTCCAATATTGATGTTGCCATTAGGGATAGGTGATTTCACTATCTATAGTAATGTGTTAGGAAAGGGTCTGGGTTATGTCTTGCAGCAGAATGGGAAGGTGATTGCCTATGCTTCCAGGCAGTTACGTTCGCATGAGAAGAACTATCCTACCCACGACTTGGAGTTGGCAGCGGTCATCTTCGCTCTTAAGTTATGGAAACACTATCTATACGGAGAGTGTGTGGAGATCTTCACGGACCACAAAAGCTTGTAGTATGTGTTTACCCAAAAAGAGCTGAACATAAGGCAGAGGAGATGGTTGGAGTTGATGAAGGACTTCGATATCTCGTTGCAGTACCATCCAGGGAAGGCCAACGTGGTTGCCGATGCCTTGACCAGGTATCCGATAGCTATGTGTTTGATGGCAGATCGTCATTTGCTAGCAGATCTTGAGAGTTTGGGGATCGAGATGATAGTACCTGGAGTAGATATACAGATGTGGGGACTACAGATTCAGCCGGAGTTGATGGACAAAATCATATCGACTCAGTTCGAGGATGTAGCTCTGAGGAATATCAGAGAGCAGGTTCGGGCAGGACTTCTTGACGAGTTTATTATTGCAGAGGATGGAGCGTTGAGGCACGATTCCAGACTATGTGTGCCTAGCAGAGAGCTTCGGGAGCAGGTGACGCAGGAGGCACATCGCTTTCAGTATTCTATGCATTCAGGTGCCAACAAGATGTATGGAGATCTGAGAGAGCATGTTTGGTGGTATGGTATGAAGCAGGAAGTAGCACGCTTTGTAGCCAGATGTTTGGTATGCCAGCAGGTAAAGGCAGAATGACAGAGGCCTGGAGGATTGTTGCAGCCATTCTCCATTCCGGAGTGGAAATAGGAGCACATCACCATAGATTTTGTGTCAAGATTGCCACGTACACCAGGAAGGAAAGACGCAATTTGGGTCATCGTAAAAAGGTTGACCAAATCAGCCTACTTCTTGCCATTCAAGGTGGGTTTGTCTATAGAGAGGTTAGTAGATATGTACATAAGGCAGATAGTCAGACTGCATGGAGTTTCCGTGAGTATAGTCTCGGATCGGGATAGTCACTTCATTTCCCACTTCTAATGGAGTCTGCAGGCTAGCTTGGGCACTCAGCTCAAGTTTAGTACCGCTTACCACCCTCAGAAAGACGGACAGTCGGAGAGGACTATTCAGACTCTCGGGGATATGCTACACACCTGTGTTTAGGATTTTGGAGGCTCCTGGGAGGATTATTTGTACTTGGTTGAGTTTGCCTACAACAACAGCATTCAGGCGAGCATTGAGATATCGCCATTCGAGGTGTTGTACGAGCGGAGGTGTCGTACTCCCTTGTCTTGGGATGACGTTGGAGAGAGAGTTTTATTGGGGCTTGAGATGGTTGTGGATGCAGATGAGAAGGTAAAGCTCATCATGGATCGACTTCGGGTGGCGCAGGACAGACATCGGCATTGGGCCGATAGCCTTCAGAGACCTTTGGAGTTTGAAGTATAGCTTAGATTTTAGGTTTAGGTTAGTTTGATTTTGTGATCTTGTTTGTTATGATTGATTGTTATAGATTAAGTATGAGACCTTGTTTGTGCTAGGTTGGAGATCTGGTATTCCTGAGGATATCTTCGACACGGGGCACCATTCGCTTTGGTGGAGGTGGAAAGCTTAGCCCACGTTTCATCGGACCTTTCGTTATCCGCGAGAGGGTCGGTGTCGTGGCTTACAGGCTAGACTTGCCACCTGCACTAGAGAGAGTTCACAACGTGTTCCACGTATCGCATTTGAGGCAGTATGTGGCGGATCCCAATCACGTACTAGATCACTCCGAGATCGGGGTGGGCCCTACCCTCAACTATCCAGAGCAGCCAATGGAGATTCTGGATCGTCGGGAGAAGGTGTTGTAGAACCAGACTATCCCTTTGGTTCGCGTCACGTGGAGGCATCACTCTCTAGGTGAGTCAACCTGGGAGAGGGAGGATGAGATGCGCGAGCGATACCCATATCTTTTTGAGCCTTGACGTATGATTCTTCTATCCTTTTCATTCTTGTCCTAGTTTCGTCTTTTAACTTCAACGACGAAATTATTTTAAGGAGGGTAGATTTGTCACTACCACATTCTAGAATAGGGATATTTTAGACTTTTGTGTAATTTGATTATTTATATATCATTTAATTAATTGACTTGTGTTAGTAACGTAAATTGGTAAACTTTAGAACCACCTTAATTAGATGATTAGTCATGACCAAGGTAGACTTAATTAGTGAGATTAGACAAACTTTAAACCTATTTTATTTAGTTAGTTAGTCTCTAATCTAACTAGAAAGTCATTTGGAACTTTTAGACTAAACACTCACTTAGAAAAAAAACATTTTTCCTTTAGAACTTGTCATGACAAATTAGAAGGGCTTCCTAGACATTTGACCTCAACCCAAACCCTAGCCTAACCTAATGTGGCCGGCCCCTAGTCCACCCCTCATGCTATAAGAAGTATAACTTTTTCTTCCTCCTCCTTCCATTTGGAACCCTAAATTAGGAAGTTCTTCCCCAATTCCTTCTATATCCATTTCTCATCCAAATACTCTCAAATTAGTCTTATTCTCTTCCCCTTAGAGAGGAGAAGGCTTTATTGGCTAGCTTGGAAGGATTGAAGCATTTGGAGCTTGAAGGAATTCTAGATCTTGGCATTTGCATTGGAAATCTATCTCCCAATTGGTATGATCTTTCTAACCCTCTAATTTCCATTAAAATAGTGTAGGTACACTAAGTAGGGACCCCCATGCACTAGGGTTACCATTAGAGAGGAGTTTAGGCTCTCCTCTTCCCATTTGAGGGATTTTTCCTTTACATTTTGACTCAAATTGGAGAAAATTCGAGAATAGGATTCTATGGTTTATGTGTAATTCCTCTTTCCAAAATTTTAAAAATATTTTTTTATTTATTTGACTTAAATAGTAATTTTGAAATTTTATAAATATTTTAATTAAATAATTATTATTATAGAAGGCTTTAGTCATGGTTAAGTTTTGGAGCACAAGATGACCAAGAATTTTGGCAAGAATAGTGTAATCGTGTGCTTTGACCGGTGTTTTAGCTATGGTAGGGAAGGCCGAGCCATAAGTGTGTCCCAACTAGAAAAATCAAGCTAAGTTACGACTTAACTCCTATAGACGATTTAATTAGTTATTATTAAGATTATTGACTTTTTATGAGACCCGGTTGAACCAACTTAGCCCGGGCTTGACCCGAACCCAGCCCAAGTCCATATAAGCATGTAGTATGCCCAGAGGCGTCCATGTTGATATCTGTTTTGAGTGTAAATTTCATACCTTATTTTAAATGGTCTAATAATTATTTTCCTATATATATATATATATATATATATATATATATATATATATATATATATATATATATATATAATATTAACATTATTTGATATTGATTGGATATTTTATTTTTAGAAATAAGATATCATTGCTAAATATAATTTTTAGAATTTTCTAATTTAATAGGCCAAAAATACAAAGTTGTATAGAAGTGTATACATATGGTGTATATATATTAGGCCATATATATTATGTATAAATATAATGGGGTGTGCTGGTCACGTATTACAAGTTAGTATTATAGGCATACATACTAGGTATACATGGAAACATTTGGTAAAGTTTTATTGAAGTTATTTTATTAGGAATTATTTTTGTTTTCCTATTTAGAATATAGGAATTGTTTAAAAAAAGAAAAAAAAGGGAAGAAGCCATAACTCATTAGATATTTGGCCAACATCTCGTGAGTTGAAAGAACCCCCCAGACCCGAGGGACCACGACCCCCCTTAACACAGAACCGCCTATATACATGTAACGAGAGAAGAGGGAGAGAAAACCCTAACTAATACGTCACCTAGCGCCACCCACTATCCCGAAGACCCCGGCGACCTCCCCCGCGCTGCCGCGGTGGCCGCCGGCCGCCAGAGCGCGGGTGCAGCCACTGCAAGCAGAGTAGTGCGTCAATGGCACAATTTTGCGTCGTCGTATCTTCGTCGTCGAGTATTCGTATTACGATTCGACTTCTCAGGTTTGTCGACAACCCTACCAACTTTATATCCCAATAAATAGATCGCAATAAAACCTCTTATAAACATATGGAAAATCGAACCAAATTTTAGTAAAAACCTGTTCGAAAATAGTCTATAATCCAGTCCAACACCATGTATTAGAAGGCAAATAACTGCCATGTTATAGAAGTTTTTTGGAAACTACTTGAATAGATTTGTAGCCTATATAACCGGGTATAAAATCCATAAATTAGGTGGATATATTCTGCAATCATTTTCTGATTAAAACAGTTCCAAAAATTGGCAAAAAATAGTTTTTAAAACCATAAGATTTTGGAAAAACTCCCGATACGACGTGCGCCCCGAAAAATCGGGTGATGTGGTTGAAACCCATGAGCATAAAAAGATGCGTATGGATGTTGTCGACGTGTGGGATTCGATGAAACTGAATTTTGTTGTGTGTGCGCGACGAAATCGAGGCATATCCGTCGAGATACCCTATATCGGTCCTTTTACAAACTAGTCCATAACTTTGTACACGTTCTTCATCTCGAGACGAAACTTATGCCAACAGGACTGTGTCATTTTTTTGGTCCTGTATGCCAAGTTTGGTCCGATTCTGAGAAGGTTGACCGGATTATTATTTTGGCGGGCCCGCGACCCGATCCAACAGACGAATTTGTTCACGGCCCACCGAAATTCAACTTTGGACATACGGTTGGGTTCGTATCATCAAACTGGACCCGTAGACATATTTTGATGACTTTAGAGACTGTAGGTACTAGCACGCTTTTCGGTGCAAGCGGGTCCAATGATGGATATCGTTTTGACCCGAAACTACGATTTTGCCCCTGTGGCCAGAATTAGACTTTTGGGTAGGTATTTTTAGACAGTTCTTTTATATCAAACACGTTCGTGATGTTTATTTCAGCATCCGAGGGCGTTTACGGAAGTTGGTTTTCTTTGCTTCATCAGACCTTTATCAGCAACTAAGAACCCCAGGCGAGTACATTTATTGCTTGTTTTCGATATTTTTAACTACTATAGATCATTGTTAGTTATTTAATATTTGATTCTCGACAGGCCATTGCACGAATACCACATCATGTATTTTCTTTTCTATCTTGTCATGCTTCTTACATATAGGTCCGGGAAGGGGAAGTGCCAAGTAGATGTGTGATCAGGCCAGTAGACAGTGTTTATTTTTATCTTGCTACTTAGACAGTGTTTATTTTATTGCTATTTAGACAGTGTAGACCGTGCGGTGTAGTGTCCCAACTGATCACACATCGAAAGGAGTACTTCAACACACTTAGATAGCTATGTTTTCTCGTTTCACCCTTTATATATTTCCATATATTTTCTGGTCTCTTGTTCACTGTATTACCATGTTATAGTATATTCTCTCATCATGTATTTTATGGATAACCTTTGTTTTATAGTTGTTATTTTATAGTCGTCATTATATATTTGGAACTACATTCAATGAATTGTACTCGTTTCAATCCTGACTGAAAATCTATTTTTCAATTTTCTCGCAGCTACTCTATGCTTTGGATCATTGGGAGAGACATGGGTATATGCGGAGGTCAACCATGGAAGACTAGTTAGATGTGTTGGTAGTTCTCAATATTTGTAAGAGTTTATATTTTTCTTCAAATGTAAAACTTGTGAATATTCTAAATTTAATTTAGTTATGGTGAATGAGCAAAAAGTTATTATTTTATGTGATTTTGAGCATTATGGATAGACAGCGTTCTACCATCGATACTGCGGTGTAGGATGGTTTGCGCATGCACTCGCATCCCGAAAAGAAGGTGCGTATCGTGACATTATGAAATTGGTAAATTAGGTCATGCTAGGGATTTAGAACACGTGGGTGTGCTTTGGGTCAAGTTTGGATCTATTTGGAGTACGTATCACGAGCGTACCGCAACGTATCGAATACGCACGCCAAGTGTTTGACAAAATGACCAAAAGAGCATTCAATGCTCTAATTTCATATTTGAACCTTGTGTTAAGTTTGCATTGCTATGAGTTATCATTTGTAGGATTATATATTGAGATAGAGGGGTTTTGATGTGTGGTATGTTGAATGGGGGTTTGGGATGTATAAAACCTTGTTTCACGTTCAGAGTGTACTATTGATACTGTCATTTTGTTCAGTCCATTGTATGATGTTCAGTCCTATACTTTGATCATGTTCAGTCCAAATACATACTAGTCAGTCCCATTAACATATAGCAGTCGTGCAATTACTACATGTTCAGTCACTATATGAAGTTTCAACCGATATAGCTGTGCTTTCCTGCATATTAAAGTTCCAGTCCTATTTGTTCAGTCTTTGTATTCAAATGTCAGTCCATAGTTGCTTCATCTTGTTCAGTCCAATATTTATACTTATTTCAGTCATTCATTATGTTCAGGTATTCCTATACAATTGTGCAGTCCTAGGATATTGTATGTTTAGTGCTTGGATTCTTGTATCAGTATATTGGAGATGTGGGAAGCTCGGGTTGGGATGTAGCTTTAAGTGTAGTCCCTTGGAAGAAATCAAATACCTTACTTTGGTTCTTTCCTGTAGCAGTTAAATAAGAAGGGCTCAAATGTTGGACTAATTGGTACCAGTTACTACTATTAGTATCAGTCCTATGACTGATATATTTGAGTTTAGTCTTTTGAATTCAGTCCCACCTTTGCATTTCCACATATGTGATTATCAGTCATAGTATATTATCATGTGCAGTCATTGCTTTATGACCAGATATTCTTTAATGTATCAATTGTGGACTGTTTTAATAATATATGTTGAGGACTGTTGTGTTATGTGTACAGATATGAGATGGGGAACTTGATCTTGAGTTCAGTCCCCTGTCCTTTCCATTGAGTTCAGTTCTCATTACATGTTCTGTCATGCATCTTGAGTTTAGTCCATTTCCAAATAGTCCAGTCCCTTAGTTTTAAGTATCAGTCATCTCATTATGTTTAGATATCCCATATTCAGTCCCTATCCTTATATTTGTTCGGTCCTATTAATTTAGTCCACATTTCCATGTATGTGTGTCAGTCCATATATATATATATATATATATATATATATATATATATATATATACAAATATATATATATATATATGGGTAAGGTATCCTATAGTTACACTATAGGGTATGTAGTATATAGATATGTTTGAATCTATGATTAGGATATGGTTTGATACCACATTTCCCTAGCTAGCTAAAATAATCTAATTTAGCCAAAACCGTAGATTTAGACTAACTGAACTAAGTTTGAACCAGAGTTGACCAATTGACCAAGTTTGACCAAGTTTGACTTCTCTGACCTAGAAGTTGCCTAGTAGCATATAAATAATGCATTTAAAGCTATTGTTTACACAAACACTTTGTAACCCTGTAAATTCATAATAGGTCTTTGTGACGCCAATTAAGATACGAATACACAGTTGTTGCTCAGGATATCAGACGAGTACATTCTCTGATTGTTTTCATCATGATAATACCTATATTAACTGCTCTAGACTACTTTACTTGATGCTGACACATTGTTAACACGGATTGGTACTATTTGGATCTTGTCATGAGATGTTATCTCCTTATCGGGTACATCAGGTATTTCATGTTCATGTACTTTATCATGTGCATCGTGTACTACTTGTATTCGTATTATTTTTGTACTCTCATGTGCTCTTATGTTCTCATATGTGCTTCATGTATAAATAACAATCATGTACATAATGTGTCACGACCCGCTACCCAAATTGTTGGGCCGGGCCGAGTCATGTCCAGCCTACGCTTGAGATAAAGTGCAGTAAGCTGTTCTAGTAGTAACAAGATAAGACTAAATGTGCTAACAGTTCTATAAGTAAATAAGAGTCATAAATGCTCCAAACACAAAAGTCGTCTCATAGAAATAGTGAGTCCAAGTACAAGTCCGAAATATAAAACTGGATACAGGTCCAGTTACAAAATACGTAGTCTAATACATGACTACACTAAATATCCCGAGCAACTACACAAACTAGACGAGTTTCCCCGCAGGTACATCCTCGTAAGACAAAGCCTGGTCTTCGGCAGTATCTCCATAATATGGGTCACAGAGCAACTCCTCCTCAGTAAGGATACCTATAACGTTATCCTGTCAGAACGAGAGCAAGTACTGATTCTAACAAACTAGCATATGAAACATGGAAATGAACATGAGAGGAATAAACTGAAAATATGGCATCACATAATCTATCATGGCAAGGACACATATGTCATAGAGACGGATGTATATGTAATGTTTAAAACGGTAGCAGGTACGTGATCGTCAATAGGTGTACAATGTGCAGGGGCACATGTAAATGAAATGTACATACGTACAAGTGTACAAGCATAGGTGTACCTCCGTACAGAAATACGGGATAATGGCCTACGGCGCAGTAACATATAAAATAAAACTTTGCTCGATACGATAAATGGGGCATGATCACGTACTCTACTATCAGTTTTCCCATAACCCAGATTCTAATCATGTGAGAGATGTATAAAGACTGTTCTAAGCATGATAGTGACTGAAAGTACAACATATGAAGATTTAACTTGCTACCCCAAGGATCAGCATTTAACATGGTTGGATTCGCAGTTCATTGATGTAACAGTATGTAAAGTTTGTAGAAGTACTTGCCTCTAGTAAAGCAAAGCAGCAATAAAAATACTATAGATGCCTGGTGACTCGTCATAGTAGAAATAAATACATAAACTTAGTTTTTACACTAAGTTAAACACTAAGACACTAAGTGGTGCAACACGACTTGTGACTGGACACCTAGCCAAAATGATGACTTTAGCATATGCGACCAATGTGGGGTGACTCAATACTATAACTAACTTTCTAGGGCCTTTACACTAGTGCGGGGTGGGGTTTAATACGACTAAAACTCAAATTTACACAAAACATTAAAAAGTCGTAACTATTTAATAAATAAATCAACTGTACATTGTGTTCTAATAATTTTTGAGATAGACAAAAAGCTCAATTTTACGTAAAATAAAGTACCAAAATGATCCTTGTTAATTATAGAAATTTATAATAATTTTTTCTGGAATTTATTAACCAGTACATGTATTTTATAAAAATCAGTTTTCATAAGTACACAGAAAATGAGTTCTGGTTTCATATGACAAAACAGTGGCAAAACTGTAAATTAAATACTGTAAAAATTATGCTAAATTAGCTAAATTAACATAGTATCTAAATACTATTTTTCTAGAATTTTAACAGCAATTAAAGTTTTTTAGAAATTCAAAAACAGTATGGTACACAATCTGAAATTAAATAATTAATTATCTGCGTATTTTGTCCATGTACATAATTTGAACCAGTGTTCAAATACAGGACCCAAGGCCTTGAATCAAGTCCAATATGACTTGTACAGTTCTTGAATGTGTGAAAACATATTTGAGTCCAAAAATCCATGCTAGGCTTGGACACCAAATGGTTGCAGTAATAAAAATACACAAAAATACAAAGAGATAAAAGTACATAATAAATATTAATATTTTAATAAGGTAAAATTATACATAGTAGTCATATAAATATGACAAGTGTATTTACACATATCAAAGTATAACATATGTACAACATTACGTAAATTATAGAGGCTAAATAGTTATGTATGTATATATATATATATATATATATATATATATATATATATATATATATATATATATATATATATATATATATATATATATATATATAATATATATATATATTTATATATATATATATATATATATATATAAAATATATATATATATATATATATATATATATATATATATATATATATATATATACTATTATATATATTATATTTACTGTTATATATATATATATATATATATATATATATATATATATATATATATATATATATATATATATATATATATTATGTATATATGTATATTTATATGTTATATATTAAAAATATATATATATATATATATAAAATATATATATATAACTTAATAAAACAAAACAAAACAAAAAAGAAAACAAAACAAACAACAGGTGGGGGGGGGGGGGGTTTCGAACTCGGCCCAGGGGGTCGGGTTCTTGGGTGCGGTCGGGCTGGCCAGGGGGTCAGCCCGAGCTTTGTGTTAGGGGTAGGGTTCGGGTTAGATTTATTTAGGTTTAAGTTAATATATTTTAAATCCAATAAAACAAACTCTGTGTCCTGACAGTTAAGTACACATGAGTCGCATGTCCGTGCTAAGCAGGACACGTACGAGTCTAGTCTTTTGTGTCCAGTCTTACCATCATGCTCGTCAGGACACGGCAAATCACATACGTGAGCACGAGATACGCACGACACAGTTTTAGAAGTGTTACTCACGTGTCCGGCATTGGGGGGGGGGTTCGAGTGTGCTGACGGCGGCTAGGGGCGTCGTCGTGGTGGCGCTCAGGTGGCGATCGACTCAGCTCGTCGTGGCGCGTCGAATGGTGGTGGTGGATGGGGCTGTTGGTCGCTGGGAAGGTGGCGTTGGGGCTCGTCGGAGTTAGGGTTAGGTTTTAGGCTCGTCGGGGAAGAAAGGGTTTGTGGGGGTTGTCGACGGTGAGCTAGGGTTAGGGTTTAGGACGGGGGGGGGTTCTTATAAGGGTATTAGGTCGGCTAGGGGTTCGAAGTCGGCCGGGAAACGCGGGGCAGCTGGCCGGTCGTCGGCAGCTGGCCAGGTTGTCGAGGAGTGGGTGAAAAGGGGTTTTAGCAGTTAGGTCCCTAGGAATTAGGATTTTACAAATAGGTCCCTAACTATGTCTGAATGCAAATAATAATTTGCATCCCGCACTTAAAACAATTAATTAATTACAAACTACCACTGAAATAATTTAAGTATTTACAAACTGCTATTAAAACATTTTAATAAATTACAAAACTATATTAAAATATTTTAATTAATTACAAATTGTTATATTTTGATTTAAAAACTATTAAAAAGTCATTAAAAAATTCTAGAAAAATTTCTAAAAATTATAATAAACTGTTTTAAAGCTAAATATGTCATTAGCAACTAATTAAATCAATTTTGAAAAACAGGGGCTGACAAGTCTTCCCTCCTTGAAAAATTTTGCCTTCGAAATTCACAAGGATTGAAGACCCTACAATTTTCTAACATAACAAGCAATGCAACAAATGACTAAGGCTATGATCGAAACTAACCTCTAAGGTATCAAGCGGGAATGGGTGGTTCCCTCGCAGCGGTTGGATCGAACAAGTAAGGGTATCTCTCTCATGTCCGACTCCTTCTCCCAAGTAGATTCACCCGTGTAGAAGCATGGAAAATATTAGAATAAAGGCATAAATGGCCCATGCGGTTTTGGGTAGCAAGTCTATGCGGCTCATACTGGAGTTGCCCTATGCGGCCCAAAAGAAGACCCTCAGACTCATGCGGCTCGGGGATGAATGCGGTTCAGCAGGAATATGCGGCTCAATTGACGACACGTGTGACCCCCCCCACAGTTGGCCACTGGAGTAATGGCCTCATTTAATGCTCTGACACGACTCGTCGGCTGTCTCTGACATAAAGTATCATAATGGCTCTGCCATAATGACAGACTCTTGGGAAAAGAAGAAAATCTCTGACCCGATCTGACAAAAAAATCCTAGATTGCCACGTGGCAAAAGTCTCATGCGGCTCGGATAGAGAACAGCTTCATGCGGCTCATTGAGGAGTCACTCTAATATGATTAACAAAAATCCGCCATATGCGGTCCACCCATAGCCCGGTCTATGCGGCTCAACACCACGCTAATTCATGCGGCCCACAGAAACTATGCATATGCGGCTCATGGAGAGATCGTCCCCTGCGGCTCGCAAAGATTATGCATATGCGGCTTACAGAAAGTTCGTCCCCTGCGGCTCGATGAGGCATTGACTCAGGCGGCTCACGAGGAGTATCCCCCTGCGGTTCAAGTGTTGGTCACCCTATACGGCCCTGGCAGGATCTTCAATTAAAAAAACGTGGCACTGAAGATGCAACAGAATCCCAACGAGAATATTCGACATCATCATCATAATTGCCGAGATCAGGGCATATCATTCATCATCAAGCCAATAGGACACGTGGCGAGCAATCAAATATTGGCATAATCAATCACGAAGATTTAAAGCAGTCAGCATTAACTGCTCATAAGATTTGGTGCTATCCGCATTAGTGGCCGAGATTCATTATGATCAGGATCAAGGGCCCAGATAGAATGAAGGAGCGCCGACATTCCAAACAGATAATCATCAGCAAACCCTAATGATCCCACCCACTCTTATAAATAGCCAGCATCATTCCCATGTAAAAAAAAAAGAGGTCGGCAACAAAAGAATAAAAAAAAATAAGAAGAGAGAGATCTACACAGAGAGAGCTCCCCCTTTTCTTGATAATCACAGAGAGAGAGAAGCCATGAGAGCAACCCGAGGAGAGTAAGGAGAGCCTTTCTTCGTCAACGCCGAGCAGATCTTCCCCGAGCCAAGGCTGCATACCGATCGTCCAAGGAGTAAGGCAGAGCGGCCGTCGCTTTCCCGAGCCTCTATCGTCACCCCCCAGAATCAAAAATAAACAATCGTACTTAGTCTGCTGTACCTAGGTTTTCGTCCCTAGGCTTTCTTTGTACGAGCGAGTTTGTATTGTGAGTCTAAGTTCAGTCCTCCGATAATTGTTCTGTTCTTTTACAATCAATGGCAAACAACCCGGAGAGTGACGGCTCCAAGCTACTCGTACTAAGGGTATAACCTTGTTCCTTAGCCTCTTCTCCCTCCTGTCTAATATCTCCACTGGCTACTCAGAAACTGCAAGGCTCGGTCCGATCTCCAACTCTGAATGATCTAGCACATGACTGGGGTCCGGAACATATCTCCTCAGCTGAGATACGTGAAAGACATCGTAAACTCCTACTAGGTTGGGTGGAAGTACAACCCTGTAAGCTACCTCTCCAATCCTGCCAAGTATCTCGAACGGCCCGATGTATCTGGGGCTCAGCTTCCCTCCTCGTCCGAACCGGATCGTCCCTCTAGTAGGTGATATCTTCACTAGCACCATATCACCATCTGCGAACATCATCGGTCTGCGACTAGCATCGGCCCAGTGTTTCTACCTGTCCTGAGCTACTCTGAGCCTGTCTCTGATCATCCTCACCTTCTCTGCTGCATCTGTGATCATCTCTGGCCCAAGCATAACTCTATCCCCAATATCGTCCCAAAAGAGCGATGTACGGCATCGTCGTCCATAAAGTGCCTCGAAAGGAGACATACCGATGCTGGCTTGGTAGCTGTTGTTGTATGAAAACTCTACCAAGTGCAGATGGCTCCCCCATGATCCGCCAAAGTCCAGTACGCAGGTCCTCAGCTTATCCTCCAGTGTCTGTATCGTCCTCTCGGACTGTCCATCTGTCTGCGGGTGGTACGTCGTACTGAATTTGAGCCGACTGTCCAACTCCTCCTGCAAGCTCCTCCAGTAGTGGGACGTGAATCTGCTATCTCTGTCTGACACGATGCTCACGGGTACTCCGTGCAAGCGAACTATCTGCTGCATGTATAGCTCTGCCAACTTTTCGGTGGAAAGCCCCATCTTGAAGGGTATAAAGTGCGCACACTTCGTCAGCCTGTCCACGATGACCCAAATGGCATCCTTCCCTCCTTGGGAACGAGGAAGCCCTGAGACGAAATCTATCGTAATGTGTTCCCATTTCCACTCGGGAATGGGTAACGGCTGCAAAAGACCAGCTGGCCTCTGGCGTTCTGCCTCGCCTGCTGGCAAACTAGGCATCTTGAAATGAAACGTGATACATCCCTCTTCATTCCTTGCCACCAAAGATGTTCCCGCAAGTCACGGTACATTTTGTTAGCACCAGGGTGAATAGAATATCTCGATCGGTATGCCTTCTGCAAGACTGCCTCTACCAGCTCTCCCTTCGGCACGCATAATCGGCTGCCATGCCTCAAGGATCCATCCTCAACTACAGTAAAGTCATCCAGCAATCCAGCTAAAGCCTGGGCTCGTAGTCTGCGAAGGCTCCCATTTGTAGACTGTGCCTCCCTGATCTGCTCTATCAAACCTGACTGTATGTCAAGCGCCATCATCTGTATCACTGATCCTGATCGAACTATCTCGATACCGAACTTCTCCATATCTTTCCGCAAATGTCGATCTATCATCAGATACCATGCCATCGGATGCCTACTCAGCGCATCCGCCACCACATTTGCCTTCCCGGGGTGATACTGTAAATTGATGTCGAAGTCCTTCATCAACTCCAACCATCGTCTTTGCCTCATGTTCAGCTCTTTCTGTGTGAACACATACTTCAAGCTCTTGTGGTCAGTAAAGATTTTCACACGCTCTCCGTATAAGTAATGTTTCCATAACTTGAGTGCAAAGATCACCGCAGATAACTCTAGGTCATGGGTAGGATAGTTCCGCTCATGAGTCCGTAATTGCCTAGATGCATAAGCAATCACTTTTCTATGCTACTGTAGGACACATCCTAGCCCCTTTCCTGAAGCATCGCTGAATATGGTGAAACCTCCAGAACCTGAAGGTAATGTCAGAACTGGAGAGGTCGTTAGCCTCCTCTTCATCTCCTCAAACGCTACCTGGCAGTCCTCTGACCAGATGTACTCTGCGTCCTTCCGCGTCAGCTTCGTCATGGGTTTAGCTATCCTAGCAAAGTCCTGGACGAACTTCCTATAATAGCTGGTTAAACCCAGAAAGCTCATGATCTCTGAAACTGACGTCGGAGCCTTCTATGTCTCAACTGCAGCAATCTTTCTAGGATCCACCGAGATTCCCTCTCCAGTAACTACATGGCCGAGAAACTCCACTCGGTCTAAAAAGAACTCGCACTTTGACAATTTGGCAAACAACCTCTCCTGCCTCAGAATCTCCAAAACTGTCCGCAAGTGCTCTGCATACTCCTCCGGCGTCTTCGAGTATATCAGGATATCGTCGATGAACACTACGACGAACTTATCCAGATACTGGTGAAATGTTTTATTCATCAAATTCATAAAGACAGCTGGCGCATTTGTGAGACCAAATGGCATCACCAGAAACTCGTACTGCCCGTACTTCGTGTTGAACGCCGTCTTCTGGATGTCTGCTGCCCTGACCTTCACCTGGTGGTACCCGGATCTCAAGTCTACCCTAGAAAATACTTTCGTCCCTCTCAACTAGTCGAACAAATCATCTATCCTGGGTAGAGGATATTTGTTCTTAATGGTGATGGCATTAAGGCCCGGTAGTCAATACACAACCGAACTGTACCATCCTTCTTAGGCACAAAGAGCACTGGCGCTCCCCATGGAGAAGCACTAGATCGAATGAAACTCTTTTTCAACAGGTCATCAATCTGCTCTTTCATCTCTACGGCCTCCTTGGGGTTCACTCTATAGCAAGCCCGGGATACTGGTGATGAACTCGGTACTAAATCTATAGTGAACTCCACATCTCTGTCAGACGAAAGTCCTGGAAGATCCTCTGGGAATACATCCATAAACTTCCTAATGATAGAGTGTGGCGGTGCTAACTCCCCAACTGTCGTACAACAGTTCGACTCTAGGCTGATCTCCGACCCTGTCCTCCTGACACTGAATGGTGCTGTGCCTGGGGGCTGAACAGAATACTACCCTCATGACAGTCTATAGCTGCATGGGCATAGCTAAGCCAGTCTATCCCCAATATGATATCATAACCGGGGAGTGGCATCACAAAGAATCGTCCCCTAAACTCTCTCCCGGCTATAAAATAGAGCATCTATAGATAGCTCTAATGGGCACTGGTCCGCCTCTCGTCATTACTCTACTGATCTCCTTGGTAGGTGTAGCTACTAAGTGGTGTTTATACAAAAACTCTAATGACAGGAAGCTATGAGATGCACCGGAATCAAACAAACATAGAGCTAGAAAAGTATGCAAATAAACATGACTTGTGATGACGTCAGACAAATAATCTGGATCCGAAACCTGCTCCGGCTCCGGCTCAAGAGCTAGACTATAAGCTTTCCCCTGGAGTCCCTTCTGCTACTGCAGATATTGCCCAAACCTCTGCTGCTGAGTCGGAAGCGGCCCTCTAGGTCCTTTCGTTGCTGGGCATTCCCGAAGCTGATGGGCGGCAGACCCATAAACTAAACACTGCCCTAACCTCTTCCTGCAGATGGCGAAGTCATGCCCTGGCCTTCTACAGAATGTGCACACATCTCCCTTCTGCTGCTGCCGGGGTTCCGGGGCTCTAACTGGCGGGGTCGGATGATGTGGTGTAGGGGGACGGTAAGTCTGCTGGTGTGGCATTGGTGCTCTCGGCTGGAAAGTCTGACGCTTGGACGGTCCCTCGGGGTGTACAGAAGCCGGACTCTTGTAAGACAGAAGACGCTCCTCAATGCTCCGGGCCAACTCTAGGCTCTGGTAGTAGTCAGTCGTACCGTTCTCCACTATAAGAATGCCAATGTCTGGAACTAGATCATGGCAAAACCTACGCATCATCTCCTCTGGGTCTGCAACCAGACTAGGAGCGAAATGGCTCAGGCGACTAAACTCTGCCGCATACTCTTCAACAGAACGGTTCTCTTGCTGGATGTTCTGGAATCGTAGCCCCATGGCTACTCTAGCGGTGGTCGAGAAAAATTTCTTCTTGAACTGGGTGTTGAACTGATCCCAAGTGGCCCTCCCTCTCGCAAATAACGGCTCATTCCGGAACCAAACTCCTGCCAAGTCTATCAGCAAAAATCCCGCTGCCTAGACCTGGAGGTCATCCGGCATCCTAACTCCAAGGAGCTTCCTCACTACCGAGTCTAGCCAGTCATCTGCTACTACTATGCCCTCAGTCCCTGAGAACTCCTTGGGGTTCAGACCCATGAAGTCCTTGATCGTCCCCGCTCTCTGCCGTGGCTCTACAGGTGGTGGGACTACGGTACGTTCCTCAGAACGCTCCATGCTCTAGCGGAGTAGGGTGGTCTTCTCCTGATGGGTCGTTAGGAACCCCTGGATCAGAGTGAGCAGTTGGTTCCCGTCGAGTATGACGGAAGCCTGGGTAGGTATAGTGATAGGTGGTGGTGGGAGTATCAGGTCCTGCTGGGACTATGATGTGGAAGGTGGTGAAGGCATATGGGTTTGTAGATTTGTGGAGTGGGGGAATATGGTAGGTGGAGGTGGAGGTACATCAGTCAACTGGTCAGCTGACTGGATGGGGAGTGTGCCATTTTCAGTTGTGACATACTGGGATGAACGAGTAAGCACCATCTAAAATGCATAATTAAAAAGGACTTATAAGGACTGTAAATAATCATAAATAACAAGAAAATCCAATTATAACAACAAACATGTGATGTGTTTCCTATGTTGCAATCCTAATATTCTTCTAGGTGTTCTAAGCGTCATTCCTAGTATTGTCTAATTACCTTAAGTTTCTAATTGCAGGCATGCTTGGTACAATGACGTAACCAAATAATTTAGTCAGGACCTGCATGGGCTACCACTAAAAACATGTCACGACCCGCTACCCAAATTTTTGGGCCGGGCCGAGTCATGTCCAGCCTACACTTGAGATAAAGCGCAGTAAGCTGTTCTAGTAGTAACAAGATAAGACTAAATGTGCTAACAGTTCTATAAGTAAATAAGAGTCATAAATGCTCCAAACATAAAAGTCGTCTCATAGAAATAGTGAGTCCAAGTACAAGTCCGAAATATAAAACTGGATACAGGTCCAGTTACAAAATACGTAGTCTAATACATGACTACACTAAATATCCCGAGCAACTACACAAACTAGACGAGTTTTCCCGCAGGTACATCCTCGTAAGACAAAGCCTGGTCCTCGGCAGTATCTCCATAATATGGGTCACAGAGCAACTCCTCCTCAGTAAGGATACCTACAACGTTATCATGTCAGGACGGGAGCAAGTACTGATTCTAACAAACTAGCATATGAAACATGAAAATGAACATAAGAGGAATAAACTGGAAACATGGCATCACATAATCTATCATGGCAAGGACACATATGTCATAGAGACAGATGTATATGTAATATTTAAAACGGTAGCAGGTACGTGATCGTCAATAGGTGTACAATATGCAGGGGCACATGTAAATGAAATGTACATACGTACAAGTGTACAAGCATTGGTGTACCTCCGTACAAAAATGCGAGATAATGGCCTACGGTGCAGTAACATATAAAATAAAACTTTGCTCGATACGATAAAGGGGGCATGATCACGTACTCTACTATCAGTTTCCCCATAACCCAGATTCTAATCATGTGAGAGATGTATAAAGACTGTTCTAAGCATAATAGTGACTGAAAGTACGACATGTGAAGATTTAACTTGCTACCACAAGGATCAACATTTAACATGGTTGGATTCGCAGTTCATTGATGTAACAGTATGTAAAGTTTGTAGAAGTACTTGCCTCTAGTAAAGCAAAGCAGCGATAAAAATGCTATAGATGCCTGGTGACTCGTCACTGTAGAAATAAATACATAAACTTAGTTTTTACACTAAGTTAAACACTAAGACACTAAGTGGTACAACACGACTTGTGACTGGGCACCTAGCCAAAATAATGACTTTAGCATAGGAGACCAATATGGGGTGACTCAATACTATAACTAACTTTCTAGGGCCTTTACACTAGTGCGGGGTGGGGTTTAATACGACTAAAACTCAAATTTACACAAAACATTAAAAAGCGTAACTATTTAATAAATAAATCAACTGTACATTGTGTTCCAACAATTTTTGAGATAGACAAAAAGCTCAATTTTACGTAAAATAAAGTACCAAAATGATCCTTGTTAATTATAGAAATTTATTATAATTTTTTTGGAATTTATTAACCAGTACATGTATTTTATAAAAATCAGTTTTCATAAGTACACAGAAAATGAGTTTTGGTTTTATATGCCAAAACAGTAGCAAAACTGTAAATTAAATACTGTAAAACTTATGCTAAATTATCTAAATTAACATAGTATCTAAATACTATTTTTTCATAATTTTAATAGCAATTAAAGTATTTTTAGAAATTCAAAAACAGCATGGTACACAATCTAAAATTAAATAATTAATTATCTGCGTATTTTGTCCATGTACATAATTTGAACCAGAGTTCAAATACAGGACCCAAGGCCATGAATCAAGTCCAATATGACTTGTACATGTCTTGAATGTGTGAAAACACATTTGAGCCCAAAAACCCATGCTAGACTTGGACACCAAATGGTTGCAGTAATAAAAATATACAAAAATACAAAGAGGTAAAAGTACATAATAAATATTAATATTTTAACAAGGTAAAATTATACATAGTAGTCATATAAATATGATAAGTGTATTTACATATATCAAAGTATAACATATGTACAACATTACGTAAATTATAGAGGCTAAATAGTTATGTATACATACATATACATATATAACATATATATATATATATATATATATATATATATATATATATATATATATATATATATATATATATATTATATATTTATTTCTTTATATGTATATTTCCTTATATATACATATAAAGAAATAAATATATAATATATATATATATATATATATATATATATATATATATATATATATATATATATATATATATATATATATATATATATATATATATATATATAGTCCGGCGCTCGTAGCGCGAGTGGCACGAGGGGGGGGGGGGGCTCTCGGCGGGGAGACCTGGGATCGAGCCCCCCCTCCCGCATCCACCCGGCTGGGTGGCAGTGGCCACGGGGTGGATGGGGATGCGCGGACACAAAAAAAAAAAATAAAAAAAAAAATAAAAAAAAATAAAAATATATATATATATATATATATATATATATATATATATATATATATATATATATAAGGAAATATACATATAAAGAAATAAATATATAATATATACATATACATATACATATATACATAATATATAAATATTTAAAACAGTAAATATATATAATAGTATACATATACATAAATAAATACATATACATATATACATATATACATATACATATATATATATATAATAATAATAATAATAATAATAATAATAATAATAATAATAATAATAATAATAACTTAATAAAGTAAAACAAAACAAAAAAGAAAAAAAACAAACAACAGGGGGGGTTCGAACTCGGCCCAGGGGGGTCGGGTTCTTGGGTGCAGTCGGGCTGGCCAGGGGGTCAGCCCGAGCTTTGTGTTAGGAGTAGGGTTCGGGTTAGATTTATTTAGGTTTCAGTTAATATGTTTTAAACTCGATAAAACAAACTCTGTGTCCTGACAGTTGAGGACACATGAGTCGCGTGTCCGTGCTAAGCACGACACGTACGGGTCTAGTCTTTCGTGTCCAGTCTTACCATCATGCTCGTCAGGACACGGCGAATCACATACGTGAGCACGAGATACGCACGACACAGTTTTAGAAGTGTTACTCGCGTGTCCGGCGTCGGAGGAGGGGTTCGAGCGTGCTGACGACGGCTAGGGGCGTCGTCGCAGTAGCGCTCGGGTGGCGATCGACTCAGCTCGCCGTGGCGCGTCGAATGGTGGTGGTGGATGGGAATGTTGGTCGCTGGGGTGGTGGCATTGGGGCTCGCCGGAGTTAGGGTTAGGGTTAGGTTTTAGGCTCGTCGGGGAAGAAAGGGTCTGTGGAGGTTATCGACGGTGAGCTAGGGTTAGGGTTTAGGACGGGGGGGGGGGGTTCTTATAAGGGTTTTAGGTCGGCTAGGGGTTCGAAGTCGGCCGGGAAACGCGGGACAGCTGGCCGGTCGTCGGCAGCTGGCCGGGTCGTTGGGGAGTGGGTGAAAAGGGGTTTTAGCAGTTAGGTCCCTAGGAATTAGGATTTTACAAATAGGTCAAACTATGTCTGAATGCAAATAATAATTTACATCCCGCACTTAAAATAATTAATTAATTACAAACTACGACTGAAACAATTTAAGTATTTACAAACTTCTATTAAAACATTTTAATAAATTAGAAAACTATATTAAAACATTTAAATTAATTGCAAATTGTTATATTTTGATTTAAAAACTATTAAAAAGTCATTTTAAAATTCTAAAAAAATTCCTAAAAAACATAATAAACTATTTTAAAGCTAAATATGTCATTAGCAACTAACTAAATCAATTTTGAAAAACAGGGGCTGACATAATGTGTCGTGATCGGATCCTTGTGTATTGATTGGGACGGAAGAGTAGAAGTAGTCATGTGATTAAATACCTCTAGTGTAATCATCTATCTATTTCCATGTCGTGCTATATTTTCTCCTTAGCTATTTATGATTGAGTTATACATTTATGAGATTGTCCTCCGAATGGATAGTATATATATTTTTTTCAAGTACATTATACTGTGTTTAGTTGTTATTGAGACCTAGGACAGCGTTCTACCGCTAACACTGCAGCGTAGGCTGGACGTACCCACTGTCTCGTGCCCTTATATCGGGTGCGGGTCGTGACAATTTTCGAAACAATATTCCTCCTTCGCACCAAACTAACGTCCATAAGGGACTATCCATCCCGTAGTGGTTCTGCTGACCATAAATTCCAACTAATTCCTTCTCATCTGAAGCATAACCAAGCCAACACCATAAGCCAACTCGAAATTCTGTGAATTTTTATTCACTGAAATCCATGCACATCTTGTTCCAACATACTATGCCTTTACCCACTGTCGATTGCCACATAACAATCGACTTCTATGAATCCCACACTCAAGACATCAAGCAAACATTACAAACTTATTATTATAACGTATCATTGCTATTCGTTTTGGTATCATTAAGAATTCAATAAAGCACACAATACACAACCCACATATTTAGACTTATTGTATGGAACCCCCAGTGAGCGGCCAGGAGGATCAATGTATTTTCAGTCTAAGAAATAACTTAGAATAATTTGGATGCAACACTGAATAATCATGGATGCGACTTTGAGTAATCGTGGAAACAACTTCGAGTCATCACGGAAGCAACTTTGAGTCATCGCGAAAGCAACTTTGAGTCATAGTAGAAGCAGCTTTGAATTATCATAAGAGCAACTTACCTTGCATATTTCTCCCCATATTGGCCGCCACCCTCTCCTTTATAATCCCAAAACCGACCCCTACTTGCTGACAACACCCACACACAGCCGTCACCTTTTTACCTCCTTTTTGACCTCTTTTCGTCGAGCCACTACCTCCACGACGACCCCAAGACACCCCTCTTTCATCATACTCATCCCTCGAGGAGCCATGACCTTACGTTTGGCGTGTGGAACACCGAAACCAAGCTGAAACTTCATCCATAATAGAAATTTTGAACCAGCAGGTTTGTTATCTTCGTACCATTATTTTCCCACTTTTTATCGATCGAACCTCGATCAAACCAACTCTAACATGTAACCCTACCTTCCCTCAAAGCCGTAGCTCGTGGAAAAACTCAGTTTGTCCATGGTGCAAGTTAAACGACAATGTGTCTAGGTTGAACCTTGTTTGACATAGCTGTTGTCTGCGTAACTTTGCGAAGCCCCACAACAGCTGTGAAACCCGCTTTCTGGTTTTTAGACTAATTATTGGATATTTAGATTAATTAGGATTATTGTTTAGTTTGGGGTTATTATTATTATTATTATTATTATTATTTAAGTCGAATCAGGAAAATATTATTTTTAAATTAATTATTGGATTTTTGATTGTGGCCCTGCCCAGATTCCGTGTCCGGGGTCCGACTTCGAGTTCGAACCCGGTTTTCCGAGACCCAACTCAGTTCCGAACCACCCTTATTTTTTCCTTCTTTTAAAATCCTGATAATTATTAAAAAAAACAATTTCTCCCCCACGAATTGGCCTGATCCCCATGACCAGGCCAGCACCCCCTACTCCCCCTCACGAACAGCACTCCCCCCATACATTTTTCCCACTCCTACAAACACTCCATCACACACTTCTTCTCCTCTTTCCTTATAAACCAACTCACCACCACCATTTTCCTCATTCCTTTTACTCAAAACTCTTTCTCTCTCTCTCTCTCTTCATTACACATGAGTTGGTTTTCTTTCCTTTACTCAAAACCAACGTGGGGCTCTTCCCATTCCAACCCGTCGGCCGACTCCCTCCCATAACACTACTAAAATAACCCATTTTAGCGACGTCAGAAGACGTCGCTAAATAAGGAAAATACGTCGCTAAAATCTATTTGCGACGTATTTAGCGACGAAAATTGGATGTCGCGTACAGGCAAGTCGCAGATGACAATTTCGTCGCAGAACGTCGCTGTTTGCGACGTGGTTAGTAGTATCGCTAGACGTCGCAAAAGTCGCGACAGATACCGACGTAATGCTACGTCGTCAAAATAGCGACGTAGAGCGAACACTTTACGACGCGGACAACTTTATAATGATGACATGGCATGGCAGCCACGTGGACAATTTAGCGACGCCTAGCGACAAATTTAGCGACGTCAACTCTTAGGTGGCCATATGCCACATCAGCAGTAGAGCGACGGATAGCGACGTTATGTCACTAATTGGCGACGTTTAGCGACGTCTACTATCCGTCGCCGTACGTCGCTATCCGTCGCAGATTTTATAAAAAAATTTTAAAAAAATATAATTGGTATTTTTGTTATGCTGTGTGTCTGTGTTTACAGTATGTGTGAAGTGCAGTGTTCGAACCATCGACAGTTTCGCTTACTGTTCTATGTTTTATCTTGGATAGAAAGAGCAACAGTTCAAGGTGCACTTCTCAGAGCTTCCTCTTCACGTCCTTCACCTTCTCGGAAACCTTTACGACGTTCCGAGAAAGTGAAGGACGTGAAAATGAAGCTCTCAGATGTATACCCTGAACTGTTGCTCTTTCTATCCAAGATAAATCATACAACAGTAATCAAAACTGTCGATGGTTCCGAACACTGTATTTCACATTCACTGTAAACACAGACACATATTATCACAAAAATACACATTATATTTTTTTTAAATTTCGGCAGCACCTCCTTTGTATATCAGATCATCGCTTATAACCCAGCGTAGGTATATTTGTCATCCCCGTCGCAGATATCACAAAGTAAATATCACAATAAAAATAAGAGGCAGTGCAAAGTAAATATCACAGACACACATCCTCACGAACACCCAATAGAGTCAAATAAAAATGGAAGATGATAAAAAGTCTTCCACCAAGTGTATAAACGAAAGTGTACCAATAAACAATTTGCCCATAGGGCCAATACATACAAGTCATAAAAAAATCAATAAAATTACTACGGACCCCTGCCGCGCAACTGGGATAGAATGTAGTCATACTGTTCCTGGGTGAGCTGCACCGTAGGGGCAGTAGGAGGCAGTTCAATGTCTGGAGTCGGCGCCGGAGGCAGTGCAGTGTCTGGAGTCGGCACCGTCGATGGACCGGGAGGACGTATCTGCTCCAGCTCTTGCAGTCGCTCACCATAAACAGCAAGGGTACTCACCACCCTCTGAGTACTCGCCTCAAGCGAAGCCGAAACCTGAGTGAGTGAGGCAGACATGCTCCTTTGCGATCCCTCCAGCTCAACCTGTCTACGCTCTGTGCGCTGTGTAGACTCGGTGAGCGTGTGCAAGCTGGCAGCTGTAGCCTGATGCAGACTCATCAGCTCTTGTATACTGCGCTCGACCGCATCAAATCGTCCGGTGACGATCGGAGGGTCGGATCGTCGCTCGACCGCATCAGAAACCTGCTGATGTAACTCGCGACGCAGCCCCTCGATCTGACGAAGGACATCCTCAGCTCGTGACGACGCCTGCGAAGCCGGAGACTGCGCACTGACAGAGGGGGCCCGGGATGACTCCGAAGCCAAATACGCGCCGTAGGATCCCGTATTGTAGTACGTACCCTTCTGAAGATCGCCAACGACGGTCATCCAGAGCTCGTCCGGCGATGGAACTGTAGGCGGCTGGGAGGAAGTACCAGCCCCTCCCTCTGCTTGCGCACTAGCAGCAGCAGCAGCAGCAGCCGCCTCCTCCTGTAGCCGAACAAACTCGGCCTAGAACATAATTTGCTAACGTGTAAGTGTTTGCTAAAGTCAATATTGATATCTATTTTCCTGTTTTCTAAATTATAGTAAATTAATGTAAAGAATAGAACGTACATATGCCTGCGTCGCCCTCTCGTCAATGAACTCCCCAGCCCTCCGATGGGTGACCAGGAAGACGGTCACCATGTTCGGGTCCTCACCCTTTTTTACCTGTTAAAATATATTATCTATTATTAGTATTAAATATTCTATCGAACTATATATAAATTATTGTCCATCATAGGAAACATACCAGACGACGAAAATGCTCCGTCATCGGAATGGAGCCACCACACCACTTACCGGCGCTCGACCGCGCCACCTTGGCCTTGTCAGACCGCTCCTGGTACCTAGGCTCGACGAATCTAGCCTTCATCGTAGCCCACTACTCTGGCGTGATCCAACCATGGATCGGCTCTCCGGAGCGATCACGACACTTCTGGTCGTGGATCGCATCACGGATGAGCTTGGCTGCGACGGCAGAAAATTGGCCCTCGATCCTCGCCGCCCGGTGTGGTGGATAGAAATAGGTCCTCTACAAGAAGTAAAATACAAAAGTTGTATTATATACACAAATGATTATTAAAATTTAAATAAACAAAATTTTTATCTTGAAGTGGGCGAACCAAAAGACCTTCCTATCTGCGGGAGCATCTGAGTAGTTAATCCAAGGCCCACCATAGTTCTGCCTCAAAAATACCCCAGCTGTCTCTGTACTGCAGAAGGCCGATATCTATACAATAATAATTTTTCATGAATATATATGTACATATAATCATTTGAGAAATATATATTAATTAATTAACTTACTTCATAGGTCCGTCCGTCCAAATCTCCATACGCGTCTCGCCTGGGGGAGCGCATGGAGGGTCGCTCTCACCTCCTTCCTGGGCAGGATCAGTCTGATCGCCGTCCTCCATATGCTCGACGTCGACTCCCCCCATAGAGCCGTCGACAGGAGGAATACTGGACGGGGGATCAGGGATGCTGGACGCGAGATTAGGAAGGCTAAACGACGAGGGAGGAGTCAGCAACCTGCTGGAACTGCCATGTCCCAGTAATGGACCGGGAACAGAACGGTACAGTAGCGTACTCGGAGATGAGGATGAGGGTACGGAACTGCCCTCTCCATCCCCAGGCCGAGGCTGACGGGACTGCCTAATGTAAAATCCTTCGCGTCGTCCTCCTGGTCTAGTCATACCTGATAATAACATATGACAATAAAATAAAAATACATATTTATATGATAGACATCACAGATTTTTGAAAAATATAATGGTCACAGATAAAAGTGTCACTAAAGTGTCACAGATTTATTATTACAAAAATACATATTTATATGATAGACATCACAGATTTTAATCCTCTTCTGAAAATTCATCTAGTTCGTTTAGCTCATCTTCTTCTTCTTCTTCCTCCTCTACATCTTCACTTTCATCTGCATCTTCATCTTCAGATAATTCTACTTCTTCTATACAATTAGATGTGTAATGAGGAACTTTCATCGTGTCCACTTCTATAATATTTGTTACAAGAGGTAGTTCATCCTGTTGATAAGCTATATCGTCAACCTCAAAGGTATTTCTAGCTTTGGTCTTACATACTGCCCACCAGTCCGACCTTGTTGTTCCCCATTTAGGATAACTTGTGAAGTACACGAGCTGAGCCTGACTTGATAGGACAAATGGTTCATAGGCTTGATATCGACGCGTTTATATCAACAAGACCGTGCTTGTCTACTTTCCAACCCTGACCTTCAATCGGATCGAACCAATCACACCTGAATAACACAATCTTAGCAGGCTCTATTCCATAACTATATGTCAGCTCCACGATCTCCCGTAACACGTCATAGAAATCATTTCCCGCATCAACATCTTTGTAGTTCGAAGATCTGATACACAAAAAGCTATTTTTGGTGGAGTCGAGATCCACAAAGTTGTCTCTGATCGGGCAAGTTATTGACTTGAACCTAAACCCATTAACACAGTAGCTTGGCCATATTTTTGCAACATAAATTGGTCCCTTGGCTAGCGTTCTAATAGACTCATTCTCAAGTCTTGCGTATGGACGATCGACCTAAATACTACGAAAGAAGCAATTAAGCTCATCCTCAATCAAGTGCATATACAGAAAAGTAATTACAGAGTTCTCAAGTCTTACATATGCACTCAACCATGATGGAAAATAATGCCTCATTTCTTGTTCTAGTTCTTCTTCTGTTATGTGTGGCCTACCTGACCTCACATCATCATTAAATATGCTGAAAACAACATCGTGCAATTAATATAATAGTATCATTCTCAATACTATTAAAATAATGTAGACGTATTATTTACTTACCCCTCCAGTTTCTCTACTTCCTCCTTGTTGCAGTTGAGTAATACATACACCTGAGCAGCCCTTAGCTCATCATCGTTCAGATATCTCTTCTTCATTTTACCCGATGGCTTTCCTGGAGCATTGAATACCTTCAGTATTGTATTATTACTTTTATGATCTCTGTCGTCGTTTCTGGAAGCTCTCGTTTTATTAGTTGCAACATGAGGCTTGAAATACATCGAACAAAAGTTTGTAATCTCCTCGAGAACATAGGCTTCACAAATAGAACCCTCGACCCGTGCCTTATTTTTTACCTTTCTTTTTTGGTGATTCAAATGTCGCTCGAATGGGTACATCCATCGATATTCGACGGGTCCACCAACACGTGCCTCATAGGATAGATGAATCGGCAAATGCTCTATAGAGTCGAAGAATCCAGGAGGAAACACCCTCTCTAGCTTGTATAGTGTTACCACAATGTCCTTCTCTTGCTTTTCTAGACGATCAACGAGCAATTTCTTAGAACAAAGATCCCTGAAGAATATGCTAAGCTCCGTCAATGGATCCTAAACTGCCTGCGGTAAGAATTCCCGAAATGTAATCGGAATTAACCTCTCCATGAATACGTGACAGTCGTGGCTCTTCATACCCGTCAATTTATTTTCCTTCGGATCGACACATCTTCTCAGATTTGACACATATCCGTCTGGAAATTTTAGGCCCTGGATCTACCGACAAAGTCTCACTTTATCCTCCTTGTCCAGCAAAAAAATTGACTTCGGCAGGAACTGTTTTCCATTCTGCTGTATCAAATGCAACGCAGGGCGTTTGCATATTTCTTCTAAGTCCAACCTGGCCTTGGGTTGTCTTTTGTTTTTTCCTTTACGTCCATCACAGTATTAATTATGTTATCAAACATATTCTTTTCAATATGCATGACATCAAGATTATGTCTGATCAGATTGGTACTCCAGTATGGCAGATCCCAGAATATGCTCCTCTTTGTCCAGTTATGATCTCTACCAAATCCATCGCACTTGTACCCAGTTGTAGGATCTTCGATAGCACTTAGAAAATCTTTAACCTCCTCCCATATCGTGGCTCCACACCACCTTGGCGGTGGATCACCCTTCTCTACAATGCCGGCACGGAATGCATTTCTGTTCCTTCAGAACGGATGATCTTTTGGCAGAAATTGTCGATGACAATCAAAGAAGCACGGTTTTCCTCCGTGTTTCAAGCGGAAAGCCTTACTACGGTCCATGCAATATGGACATGAGAGACGGCCATGAGTGCTCTATCCAGATAACATTCCATAGGTCGAAAAGTCGTTGATGGTCCACATAAGGGTTGCCTTCATCTGAAAATTATGCTTCCTGGAAACATCGTACGTGTTAGCGCCTACTTCCCATAACTGATTCAACTCATCTATCAAAGGCTGTAAGTACACGTCAATGTTCCTCTTGGGATTGTTCGGACTAGGAATTATAACGGTTAGAAACATGTACTGAGTCTTCATGCACATCCAAGGCGGTAGGTTATACGGAGTGACAATCACAGGCCAGCACGAATACTGGGATCCCGAAAGACCAAAAGGAGTAAAACCGTCAGAAGATAGTCCCAACCTGACATTACACAGATCTGAAGCAAAATCAGGATATACTCGATCAAAGTGCTTCCACGCTTCTCCATCGGATGGGTGATCCAACACTCCTTCAATCTGTTCTCGCATATGGCAACTCATATTTTCGGCCGTCTCTTTCACCATAAATAATCTTTGCAACCGCGACGTTAAAGGCAAGTAGTGCATTGAATCGGTCGATCTTCTTGCACCGGTAGACCTTCCTGTACTAGTTGTCTTATAGCGATTAGCACCACAAAATCTGCACACATCTGCGTCCTTGTCGTCTTTGTAGTACAGCATGCACCCATTGCGACATGAATCGATTTTTTCGTATCCCATCCAGAGCGATCTCACCATCCTCTTAGACCGGTAGAAGTCTTTAGGCAACTTAGCACCCGTCGGAAGATCTCTATAATCAACTCCAACACTCGGTTGTAGCATTCTTGCGACATGTTAAAATCTGACTTAATGCTCAACAGTCTTGTAACCACCTCCAACGGTGAATGATCCTCACAACCAGGATACAATGGAGTCCTTGCATTCTCCAGCAACTCCATGAACTGTGCAGCATCGGCGTTCGGTGCCTCCTCAGGTGCATCATGAACGAAACTAGGCCCCACAGTGTCGAAAACCATATTGACGTACCCGTCATCGTATGCATGATTATCTGAAACAAAATTAGGTCCCGCATGCATATACGGCTCAACGTAAGGCTCCGGATCTGATGCTAAAGACACAAGTTCTCCGTGTGTGGTCCACTGATAGTAATTAGGCGTGAAACCCCTCGAGTACAAATGATATGTCACTTCCACTTCTGGATAATATTTTATGTTATGACATTTCACACATGGACACTTAATTTTGGTGCCATCCATGTACTGAGGGAACGCCTTAGCAAACTGCAGGAACTGCTCTACTTCCGCTATGTATTCATCCCGTACACCACACATATCATCAGGACGACCATTGTACATCCATGAACGATTCCGCAAGTAGTAATTCATATCCATTTGAAAATAATTCTGCAAAGATGGACACACATTATCCAATAAGCACAAATTCGTATATTATGTCTTATTATGGGACACACATTAGTAGCGGACAATTACTAATAACAATGATATGCAATCTAGGTCAAACTAGGTTTTACTAAGTCAAACAAGGTCAAGCTAAGTCAAACAAAGTCAAACAAGGTCAAACAAGGTCAAAGTAGGTCAAGGGTTGACCTATAGTTGACTTTGTCAACTCTTAGTCCAATCTAGGTCAGATGTTGACTCTACTTTGACTTTCAGTCAAAATAGTCAACCTTGGTCAAACAAGGTCAAATCTAAGTCAAATATCCTATTTCTAGTCATTACCTACCAAGGTACCCTTTACCTTATCGCTATTGGTATCCCAATACTAGCTAGCACACACCATTCAAGGCTATACAAGCCTAACCTATAATTCAAGTACCAATAATGACCAAAGTCAACTCAAGCTATCTCATACACACAAGTAATATCTTGGTGTCATTTGTTTAGTCTTAAAAAAACACAATCAACTAAAACTAGTACCAAGTAATGAGTAATAGTGAGTTACCAAAGCAAACTGGTCAGACTAAAGAATGCCAATCAACTTGGAAAGATGGATACACTGTTGACCATTTAACAAACATGAAGACAACAACAACAAAAAACATTGTTAAACAACAATCATCAATAATGAAACTAGAACACATTCTCTACATTCATCACAATCAAGAAACCCTTACACTACAAACCTCCTTAGTTGTTCAGAGATCAAAGGATGGATCAGTATCAACCTAGACAGTCAAATCTCGAAAATGAAGATGGCAAACCTCGGATATAAGCACTCAAAAGTATTGGCAAACCTAATGAACTAATTATACCAAGAATTGTGGATCGAAATAAGGTTTACAATATAATTGTGCATGCAAACCAAGATTTCCTCTATTATTCAAAACAAAGTGTCATTATTTTTTTTCTAGATCAAACATTATGTTTATCAATGGTGCTAACCTGTGTGTGGGTATGGGTGTATGGTACATGGCAGTTCGACAAATAGGTGTGGACAAGTATAGGCTAGTGTGTCAAGTGTGTGTGTTTGGATGTGATACCATTTTGTGTCAATGGGGCAATGTGTGTGTGTAGAGTACATAGTGCATATAGATAGGGTGTATGTGATAGGTTTGCATATGTGTGTAATGTATATGGGACTGTTCTCATTTTGTGTATGTGTCAAAAATGGTTTAGACATAGGTGTGTGTCAAAAATGGCAGTTAGCTACTAGGGTGTTGTGTGGTGGTACATGTATGTGTGTGTGTATTTGTAACCTGGAAAACAGTGGTATGAGCCATTCTCAGGAAAATGGTTCCCAGGTTTGTGACAGTTTATTAACCCCAAACCAATCCAAAATTCATTTCAAAATCCCTATTTGTCCAATGCAAATCCTAACCAAAGTAGCTAACACACAGGTGAAAGTATTTAACATGAAAGTTAATCATCAAAATTAGTTTCAGAACAAGGAATTAAAATCAGAATTTAAACTAACAGGACTGTTCAGTCTAAACAGCCCATTCCTATATTCGAATCCAATATAGGAGGAGGAGTGTGTGTGTGTGTGTGTGTGTGTGTGTGTGTGTGTGTGTGTGTGTATGTCTGTGTCTGTGTTTGTGTGTGTGTGTGTCCGTGTCCGTGTGTGTCCGTGTGTGTATGTGTGTGTGTGTGTGTGTCTGTGTCTGTGTGTGCGTGTATGTGTGTGTGTGTCCGTGTCCGTGTGTGTCCGTGTGTGTGTGTGTGTGTGTGTATGTCCGTGGAAGAGGAGGAGGAGGAGGAGAAGGAGGAGGAGGAGGAGGATGAGGAGTTAGGTTAGGGTTTACCTGATGAAGAGGAGGAGGAGCTCAAGGAGGAGGAGGTCGAGGAGAAGGAGGAGCACGACGGGATAGGGGTCGTCGGGGGGGGAGTCGCCGGAGGAAATCGCGGGGGGGGGGGGGAAGTCGCCGGAGGAGCTCGAGGAGGGGGAGAAAATTTGGAGAGGGGGGAAAAATTTCGAGTGGGGAGAAAAAAGAGCACAGCGTGCCCTAAGTAAAATAGTTAGTGACGTCACAAGTCGACGTCGCTAACCGTCGCAAACATTTTAATATAGGCGACATATTTTAATAATATGTCGCTGGACGTCGCTGTTCAGCGATGTAGTGTATATAGTGTCGCTGAACGTCGCTATTCAGCGACGGTTTGCGACATCAATAGAAGGGAGTCGCTATATAATATGTTTAGCGACGAAATTTTATTCCGTCGCTAAATAACGTCGCTAATAGAGCATATTTTAGTAGTGTAACCGCCGCCGTCGCCATCAAGGTCGGCCGGCCATTCGACTCCGGTAACCCCTTTCTTCACATATTTAAAGCTTTCCTCCATGCTTCCATTTTCTCCACACCACTTTCCCCAACCTTTCCAAAACGTGTCCTAACCCAATTTCGGAGTTTCCGTCGATCTCGACGTCGGCGCTCTCCCCGCGTGGCCTCCCTGTCCGCTGGTGCTCCTTGCTCGTGTGTGGATTGCACAGTCGTACCCCGGCGAGGCGTCGTCCCGAGTTCGAGGCTACCCTTCGAATTCTGTCATCAAGCTTTTGGTAATTTCTGTGTAAACACAGTAGTTCGTCTCTCCGTCGTGATGTCTATGATGATTTTTGGTCCCCGATTTTCCTCCGGGAATTTAGTATTTGTAGACGTAACATTTTCGGATTTTCCGAAATACTTTCTGTGAAGTTTCTGATTTTGGAATCTCGGGAATTCTGAGTTTTCTCGAGAAAACTATGCTGGTTATTTTTATGTTCTGCGAAATCACGGGATTTTTGAGATTTGTTTCGAAAAATTTCCGTAACCATGGATTCCGTATAAACTCGGATTTTTTTGGTGTTGATGGGTTCTGTGATTTCATTCTCGAAATTTCCGAGAATTTTTTCGAAAAATTTCTGGAACTTGTTTATTTTAGATTTTCGGGATGTTCTGGACTTATTTTGTTTTCTGTGGTTATGGATTCGAAATTTCCGAGAATCCTTCGAAAATAGCTTCTGGAATTATTTTTGGGTTATTTTTCTAATTCAGGTTTTCCGAATTATAATGCTTTGGTATTTTCGATTTAGTTTCGGGATTGCCGATTATACTTCGGGTTTTCCGATTACGTTTCAGAAATATGTTTATGGTGTATTTTTGTATAAAAAAATGGATTTTTTCCTGGTTTGGGATATATTTGTGTGTTGTTGGCAAATTTTTCAGTTTTGGGTTATCCCGAATATAGAGGAAATGATGCCCAAAATTTTATAAAATTTTATAAATAAATTTTTGGGAATATTTATTAATTGGATTTTTGGGCGACGACCGTACCGGTCCGTGAGCCCTAGCGAAATGCAAACGAAACCGATTTTACCTGGACGTTGAGGTATTAGCTAAATTATGACGATTGGACCAAGTCTGAGACTCTTAAGATTTTAATTTATTTATTTTATTAGTTTTATTTTCAGTATTTAAAAGTGCAGGACATTGTTCAGGACTAATTAATATTTTTCTTCTTATTTTAATTCATGTAAAAGTTTGTAAGGGCATAAGCCCAGTATCTATTTTGGTGGTTCTGTAATAACATAGATATTTTCTTTATTTTCTGATTGGATGATTTGATCGTTAGAGCGTGTAAAGTATTAAATAAATATTATTTTATAGAAAATTAATAAGATTTTCTCACCTTAAATAATTAGTTTATAATATTTAACAAATTCACGTTTTCTCGAAATCAATTTTTATATATATTATAAATTCACAAAGTTTTGCCAAATAAATTGATAAATAAGATTTTTCCTAAAAGTAAAAAAAATTGATCTTTCCTTCGTAATTAATTATAACGCACATCGATAATTTGTGTTTTGTCTGTATTAAGGTAATAAAGATTAAAACTTGACTAGGGTTCAGTTTTAGAGATTTCAACTAGCACACCTAGATATGGTTCAACATTGATTCTAAGGTAGACTTCTCGATTGTAGGATTTCGAGGACAAGTCTGAAATTCATCTCGGAGACATTACCCTCATTCCAGTCAAACCAAGGCAAGCACGGTTATGTTATTTGGCAATTTAATTAGTAATTGTTATCTTGCATGCTTAAACCACATTGCTATACGGAACTCTCTCATAGATTTCAAATATTGATTGTGGAACTCTCTCCTAGAGTTCAAATATTGATTGTTGTTGATTGTGGGGATATTGGGGGAGGAGTGTAGCGTCTATGACCAATACCCCTCATATTGCATATTGATTGTGCGAGCTTACCCCTCTTACACACGGGGATAAGCCGTATCGTATCACTAGGATACAATTGTACAATCCAAGCCGGTCATAGTCGTTATCTATTCAAATCACATTATTTTCAATCGTAGAAAAATTGTTGGAAAATATTGTTCAAGTATTTCAAATTGTTTAAAATTGCAAATTTCCATGATTATTTGAATTGTTAGATATTCATAATTGTACTTGCTCCCTCCTGACTGGAGACCCAACATTTTTAGGAAGCATTGATGATCCTGAGCTGTATCCTGTGAGTCCCAATTGGAAGACGATGATCTCGAGGCTGATGAGCCGGCTGCTTACATGTTACTTCTTCTTTTCTAGTTTAGGGAAAGTTGTGTTGAAGATAGTTAATTCAGTTTTGATTATCAGTTGTATCTTTCTTGTATTGAACAAAATTTTTATAAATATTCGAATTATTAAAGTTGTGACAAATTTAGATTCTGTTATTGAGATTACCTGCAAGTGGATACAGCTTACTGCCGCCGTCTCAACAACGGTGCCGGCTGGACATTATCTGATTCGACCCAACAATTTGGGATCGGATCGTGACATGTTTTTAGTGGTGGCCCTTGCAGGTCCAATCAACAACTTAGGAGAACATATCTAGAAACAATTAGAACACTAGAACATTAATTTGTCACAACATAGGACCGAAATATATTACAAATAAATATTTTGTTTGTTATAGAATGGTAGGCTACCTTGCTTATGTTTTGCATCCTAAGCCTTATCCAGCATAAGCCGATTGTATGGTGGTCTATTTTACTATCTACTTTAGTTTCTAGATTTTATATATCTTTTAGTGTCCCTTGGCTTTCTGAGGTTATTTTCCTCCATATCCTTATCATACTCTAGAATCCTTAGCATCCATACTCTTTTGTTATTTATAGATTAGGATTAGATTCTTTCCAATCTCCTTCTTCAACAAACCTATTTCAAAATTTTCAATTAGTTGATCAAATCATACTTCTCTATCTTTATTTAGAATCTAGATCTATTTCACTATTTAGAGTTTCAAATTCTCCTTTAGCAAATAGCGTATCCAACTATTTGCCTTGATCTCATTTCTAATTGACTTTCTTGGAACGAATCCTGAACCAAATTCTTCTGAAACTATAAAGCCTCAAGGTTAATTATTACCAAAAGAATTGGTTCAGCCTAGTTAGTTCATGATTCCCCTGAAGAAGATATTTTTCAATATTGGTTGTTATCTCCTAGGTTATTCCAAATATTTTATTTCGTTGATCCCCTCCACTCAACTTGAAACCCTACTGTCACGACCCGCTACCCAAATTGTTGGGCCAGGCCGAGTCATGTCCAGCCTACGTTGAGATAAAACGTAGTAAGCTGTTCTAAAGACAACAGGATAAGACTAAATGTGCTAACAGTTCTATAAGTGAAGAAGAATCATAAATACTCCAAACACAAAAGTCGTCGTATATAGTAAAATATCCAAGTACAAGTAAACTGAAATGTAAAACTGGATACATGTCCAGTTACAAAATGATATAGTCTAATACATGTCTACTCTCAAAAGTCTAAGTAAACAAAAGACAACTAGGCGAGGTTCCCTGCAGGAATATCCTCGTAAAGCAGAGCCGGGTCCTCGGCAGTATCTCCATAGTATGTGTCACAGAGTAACTCCTCCTCAGTAAGGACACCTACAACGTTATCCTGTCAGGACGGAAGCAAGTACTAAATCTAACAAACATATAATACTGATCATGTGATGAAAAGGAAATGACATATCATGTTGGTTCAGTTTTAGGGTATGTTTTAGCATGGCGATAGATATATATTTTAAAGTTTAAAACTGTAGTAGGTGAGTGATCAGTCAATAAGTAATCAGGATGTACAGCGGTACATATCAATTTTTTGATGTGCACATACGTACACATAACGGCATCGGTGTATATCCATACACAAATGCGGGACCAGACATACGACACAGATACATATAGAATGTAACGGTGCTCGGTAAATACATACGGAGAAGGGGGTCATGATCACGTACACTACTAGCAGTTTCCCCTTAACCCGTTATTTAAGCATGTGAGAGAGATTATGAGATACGGTATAAACATGGTAAAGACTGAAAGTAATACAACATGTAAAGTTCTAACTTGCTATCCCAAGGATCAGCATTTAACATGGTTGGTGATTCACAGTTTTATGGTTTATAGCAGTATGTAAAGTTCGTAGAAAGTACTTGCCTCTAGCAAAGCAAAACAAAACAAGCTACGATAACAATGTTATGGATGTCCAGTAACTCGTCGCTGTAGAAGTAAATTATAATAACTTAGTTTTACACTAAGCTAAAATACTATGACACTAAATGGTGCGACACGACTTGTGACTGGACACCTAGCCAAAATGATAACTTGGCATAGGAGACCAATGTGGGGTGACACACTATGTTAACTAACTTTCTAGGGTCTTTATACTAGTGAGGGATGGGGTTTAACACGACTAAAACTCCAAATAACACAAAAAGCTACAAGTCGTAATTAATCAATAAATAAATCAAAAGATCATTGAGTTCTAACAATTTTAGAGATAGGCAAAAAGCCTAGTTTTTCTTAAAGTAAAGTACCAAGGTGATCCTTGTTAATCATAGAAATTTATTATAATTTTTCTGGAATTTATTAACCAGTACAAATATTTTATAAAAATCAGTTTTCCTAAGTATACAGAAAATAAGTTTTGGTTTCATATGCCAAACTAGTGGCAAAATAGTAAATTAAATACTACAAAAATTATACTAAATTAGCTAACTTAACATAGTATCTAAAAACTATTTTTTCATAATTTTAGCAATACTTTAAGTATTTTTAGAAAATCAAAAACAGCAATGCACCCAATAATTAATTATCTGCGTATTTTGTCCATGTATAGAATTTGAACCAAAGTTCAAATACAGGACCCAAGGCCATGAATCAAGTCCAATATGACTTGTACAGGTCTTGAATGTGTGAAAACATATTTGAGCCCAAATACCCATGCTAGGCTTGGACACCAAACGGTTGCAGTAATTTAAATACAATAAAAATATAATTTGGTGATAGTGCAAAATAAATATTATTATTTTAATAAGGCTAATTTGTACAAAAGAATATATACATACCTATGCTAAAAGTATATATAGATATATAAGGAAAAATACTTAATTTATAAGGTATATATATATATGTATAAATATATATACATATATAGGAAAATACTTAACAATAAAGTGTATATATATGTTAATATATATATACATGAAAATATATACATATATACATAATACATACAAAAATATATATATATATATATATATATATATATATATATATATATATATATATATATACATAATACATACATATATGAATATATATATAAATACAAACATATTTATATAAAATTTACTAATTATAAAATATATACATATATATAAAATACTGTCAAAAGCAGTATATACACATATATATATATATATATATATATATATACTAATATATATATATATATATATATATATATATATATATATATATATACATATATATATAAATATATATATAAAACTGAAAAAGAAAAAGAAAAAGAAAAGAAACAGAAAAGAAAAGAAGACAGAAAGGAGGGGGGGCTCGAACCCTGTCCTCAGGAAGGGGGGGGGGTGTTTTGATCACTGCGCTGGCCAGTGGGCCAGCGGCTCGCTGTGTTAGGAATAGGTTTTAGGTAGATTTTATTAGGTTCTAGTTGTTAAAAATAGTAACACGAAATATCGCTCTGTGTCCTGACAGTTTGGGACACAGAGTCTGCGTGTCCGTGCTATGCACGACACGCACGAGCATCGATTTACGTGTCCAAGCTTACCAAAGGATCACCCGTGTCCTGACGAGTCACCCATGCTGAATCGAGACGCAAATAGACACGAAGACAAACCGACACGTACGTGTCCGGCTAGTCGGGGGGGGGGGGGGGGGGGTTTGAGAGTGCTGGCCGGCGGAGTAGGCGTCGGGGTCGGGGCGCTCCAGTGGCGCTGGGCTCGGCGTGACAGGGCGAGTCGAACGGTGGCGGTTGTGGTCGATGTAGGTGGTTGTGGAGCTGGTGGTGGTGTGTCGCCGGAGTTAGGGTTAGGTCTAGGGTTTAGGTCGGAGACGAGGGACTGCGGTGGTTGTGGTGGGGTGTAGAGCTAGAGTTTGGGTTTAGGAAGGAAGGGGGGTTTATTTATAGGTTTTTAGGGCGGTGGGGATAGCCGGGAAAGGCGGGAAAGATCGGGGTCGGTCGCCGGCGACGTGGCTGGTCGTCGGGGGCAGGTGAGCCCGATCGTGGGGGGGGGGGGGTTTAGGTTTACACTTAGGTCCCCTAGAATTTAGGTTATTGCATAATAGGTCCCCGCAGTAGTATATGCAAATAATCATTTGCATTTATTAGTTTAAAACAATTAACAAATTACAAACTGATATAAAAATAATTTGAATAATTACAAAACAGTATTAAAACAATTCTAATAATTGCAAATTGATATTAAAACATTTTAGAAAATTATAAATCAATATTTTTGTATTTTAATACTCATTTAAAATTATTTAAAAATTCTAGAAAAATTCCTAAAAATTCCTAATAATTATTTAAGGCTATAAATGACATTAAAATTTAATTAACATAAATAAAAAATGAATTTGAAAATCAGGGGCTTACACCTACTCTCTATGCAACTTCTTGATCAATTCAAGGCCTAGACAGCTTTTAAACTCAATGCTTGAGTATCGTGAAGCACGAACGGTCAGAGAATTGATTCCTTCTTATTATTAAATTTTCCTTAATCATTGAAAAACTTTTGAATTGTTGAACTATCCCCTGGTTGGCTTTGCTAAACCATTTTAACCTAGCTTCCTTAAATCAATAAGACATACTTCTTTTTTTTGTCCACCCAACTTACCCAGCACATTCTCAAACTTTCCTTGGATAAGAAATTATTTCTTCAAAAATAATTTTGTTAAATGTCAGTATTTTTAAGTGATTTGTCGAGAATATTCTCATTGGCTTCTTCAACTCAACTCGAAGCTCTGGTGCTTCTATCTTATCTTGTGTCCAACTCAATTAGCCATAATTTAGTTAGACCAATTTTATGACTTCAAACCAATCTCTTAAATCTCAAGAGATACCGGAACACATATTTATCCTGATAAATTTTCTTGATTCCAGAAGAACATACATCAACATCTTTTCCTATCATGACTAGAACTTTAGAACTCGTTTGATTTTTTCGGAAACTCCTCTTGAAATTCTTATGGACAAAGTTGAGAAAATGTTCCGTGACCTAATATGACCTTGCACATTTGTGTAGTAGTCATTCGTCTGAATTATGAAAACTGTGAGTATACTGCAGCAAGTTGCGCACTGGCGGGGCATAGACTCTAAGTTAAAGTGATTCGGGTGTTGATATGTTTTTGTATATTATTGAGACTACGTCCTAAATGTATCAAATTTGTCCCCTACGTTTCTCAGCCATGAAATGGATAAAGTTGATAGACTACTCGAAAAATTATTATTATTCAAGTTATGGAGCCAAAAATTTACTGCAGTCAGGTGCACTCTGGCGAGGCATGAATTAGAGGCAAAATGACTTCAGATATGTATGGTTTCGGGTACTATTGGGACTATATTCCTGTTATAAATGTATCATGTTTGTCCTCTTATCACCATTGATAACTTTACAAGAATTGTCTTGATTCGTTTAAATTTTGGATTATTTGGAATCTTAGCGACTAGTTTAAATTTTCAGAAATCATTTCTATATGATTCATATGGGAATTCCACTTGATTTTCTAGGACTATTTTTCAACATTTTAGTACCATCAAATTATTCTGACTTTTGCCGATTATAGGATTTGCATTTCTCCCGGTTGTCTCTATTTTCATAAACCTCTTATCACAAGCTTGAAGGAATAGATTTCCTATGAAATTCTACTTGATCTTCCTAGAAATTATTACGACCATATCGATCTCTATTAGCTCAATCTCTTCCCTGGTTCAACTTTAGTGCGTTGCATATATTTTGTTACATATTTTGGAAGCTATAGTTGTGGATAGCTTTATATATTAAATAGTTAATATACATGGATGACTATATGTATGTAGTGTATAGCTATATGCAGGAGAAACATAGGTTGTTACCCATCTCATTTTAAGGACATCTTTGGGATCAATATTAGTTAGCTAAAGGGTAGAAAGGTAGAAGAATAACTTGGGTAAGCTAGTCTTGAGAGAGTGGCATATTTTAACTTGTGGCTTATTGGGTTAGAACCGTTAGTAGTGCTCACTAGTGCTTAAACCTCGTTCAAACAAATTAAGATTTTTGACGACTTTGAATTTTATAATTAAAGAAGAGTATGGAAGATAGAGAAAGACGTAGGTAGAGTTAGCGAGAAAAGTCTAAGATCTGGTAAGATTCTCCCATGGAGGAAGTAAATTTGGATAATGTATAAACATGAGAATATGGGTATCAAGTAAAGGAATACTTTACGAAAATTAACTTTTATGATTAGATGACTACTGTACCCAGAAGCGACGAATATAACCATGGAAAGAAATATCACAAGAAATGGAATGATAGGTTCTAGAGAAGGAATAAGCAGTGAGAAATTGGGATAAGACTATTGGCATACAATTTTGGAAAGAAGCAATTGTGTTTGCAATTTCTACCACATTGGAGACTCATATTAGTTATGATAAAAATAATTTGAGATTTTGTGATATTTTGCTATTGTGTTTGGATGAGAACGATTGACATGTGCATGATTAAAGATTAAAAAATTTGATCAATGATTATAATTTGGTCAATTGATTTCAAAAATTGAAAATTCTCGAATATAAATCATGGATCAACTTTCTAAGGATTTTCTATAACAAGTGAAGATTGTGACTTTGACGTAGTCAGTTTTGGAAGAATGAAAAGAAAAAAAATGATGTCTGTAAAATGATTTGATCGAGAGAAATACTTAAAATTTGAAATACATTTGGCATACGAGTTATATACAAACGACGAATGGAAGTTTGATTTAGATTATTTATGATTCCAAATCGGTTTAGTTTTAATACCTTGGCGGCTGCCTTAGTTTTCTGTAGATACTTAGAGTTCAACTAGTTTAGCAAGCTAGAAATTGGATTTTTGCATGGGGTATTAATAAGATTGTTATTTTGTAAGTTATTTTCCGCATATCCTATCGTTGATCCTTGAAATAGTGATACGATATTTTTCTATCTCCTTTGGTTTTCACTCAGTCCTCAGTGGAACTATCTTTTCCGATTACATTCTAATCATAGATATATTATTCTAATCATCCTCGCTATCCTCCCATCATACAACTTCTTGAGTTCTCCTTAGTCATAAACATTCCATTTTGATCTAGAATTTTAGTCCCTTAACTCAGAAGATTTCATCATTCTCGCATTCTCAATAAATTGTTGACGTTCGTTTCTTTCTTGCCTTTGCTGTTTCACGAGACCTCACTTTCTCCTATTTTTGATCATGATTGTACCTAGATTTTTTCTCGTGCCTAAAATAATTTTGATCACAACGACATTCCAATCCCATCTCAGATCATATCTAGATAATTCTGATCGTACTGATATTTTATCATTGTACCTAGCGATCATGCATAGAACCCGATCGTGCCTGATAATTTAATTCCATGTTTGATCAAGGTTAAATGATTTTTGATTGTACCCCGGCCCTTATCTTTAAAATTTCGAGGACAAAATTTTCTAAGGAGGGAAGGTTGTGAAACCCGCTTTCTAGTTTTTACACTAATTATTGGATATTTAGATTAATTAGGATTATTGTTTAGTTTGGGTTATTATTATTATTATTATTATTATTATTATTATTGTTATTATTATTGTTATTATTATTATTTAAGTCGGATCAGGAAAATATTATTTTTAAATTAATTATTGTATTTTTGATTGTGGCCCTGCCCAGATTCCGTGCTCGGGTCCGACTCTGAGTTCGAACCCGGTTTCCAGAGACCCAACTCAGTTTCGAACCGCCCTTATTTTTTCCTTCTTTTAAAATCCTGATAATTATTTAAAAAAACAAATTTCTCCCCCATGAATTGGCCTGGTCCCCACGACCAGGCCAGCACCCCCTACTCCCCCTCACGAACAGCACTCCCCCCATACATTTTTTCCACTCCTACAAATACTCCACCACACACTTCTTCTCCTCTTTCCTTATAAACCAACTCACCACCACCATTTTCCTCATTTCTTTTCCTCAGAACTCTTTCTCTCTCTCTTCATTACACATGAGTTGGTTTCCTTTCCTTTATTCAAAACCAACGTGGGGCTCTTCCCATTCCAACCCGTCGGCCGACCCCCTCCCGTAACCGCCGCCGTCGCCATCAAGGCCGGCCGGCCATTCGACTCCGGTAACCCCTTTCTTTACCTATTTAAAGCTTTCCTCCATGCTTCCATTTTCTCCACACCACTTTCCCCAACCTTTCCAAAACGTGCCCTAACCCAATTTCAGAGTTTCCGTCGATCTCGATGCCGGCGCTCTCCCCGCGTGGCCTCCCTGTCCGCTGGTGCTCCGTGCTCGTGTGTGGATTGCGCAGCCGTACCCCGGTGAGGCGTCGTCCCGAGTCCAAGGCTACCCTTTGGATTCCGTCATCAGGCTTTTGGTAATTTCTGTGTAAACACAGTAGTTTGTCCCTCCCGTCGTGATGTCTATGATAATTTTTGGTCCCCGATTTTCCCCCGGAAATTCAGTACTTGCAGACGTAACATTTTCGGATTTTCCGAAATGCTTTCTGTGAAGTTTCTGATTTTGGAATCTCGAGAATTCCGAGTTTTTACGGGAAAACTATGCTGGTTATTTTTATGTTCCGCGAAATCTCGGGATTTCCGAGATTTGTTTCGAAAATTTTTCGTAACCATGGATTCCGTATAAACTCGGGTTTTTTGGTGTTGATGGGTTCTGTGATTTCATTCTCGGAATTTTCGAGAATTTTTTCGAAAAATTTTTGGAACTTGTTTATTTCGGATTTTCGGGATGTTCTGGACTTATTTTGTTTTCTGTGGTTATGGATTCGAAATTTTCGAGAATCCTTCGGAAATAGCTTCTGGAATTATTTTTGGGTTATTTTCCTAATTCGGGTTTTCCGAATTATAATGCTTTGGTATTTCCGATTTAGTTTCGGGATTGCCGATTATACTTCGGGTTTTTCGATTAGGTTTCGGAAATATGTTTATGGTGTATTTTTGTATAAAAAATAGATTTTTCCTTGGTTTGGGATATATTTGTGTGTTGTTGGCAAATTTCCCAGTTTTGGGTTATCCCGAATATAGAGGAAATGCTGCCCAAATTTTTATAAAATTTTATAAATGAATTTTCGGAAATATTTATTAATTGGATTTTTGGGCGACGACCGTACCGGTCCGTTAGCCCTAGCGAAATGCAAACGAAACCGGTTTTACCTGGACGTTGAGGTATTAGCTAAATTATGACGATTGGACCAAGTCTGAGACTCTTAAGATTTTAATTTATTTATTTTATTAGTTTTATTTTCAGTATTTAAAAGTGCAGGACATTGTTCAGGACTAACTAATATTTTTCTTCTTATTTTAATTTATGTAAAAGTTTGTAAGGGCATAAGCCCAGTCTCTATTTTGGTGGTTCTGTAATAGCGTAGATATTTTTTTTATTTTCTGATTGGATGATTTGATCGTTAGAGCATGTAAAGTATTAAATAAATATTATTTTATAGAAAATTAATAAGATTTTCTCACCTTAAATAATTAGTTTGTAATATTTAACAAATTTATATTTTCTCAAAATCTATTTTTATATATATGATAAAATCACAAAGTTTTGCCAAATAAATCGATAAATACGATTTTTCCTAAAAGTAAACAAAAATTGATCTTTCCTTCGTAATTAATTATAACGCACATCGATAATTTGTGTTTTGTCTGTATTAAGGTAATAAAGATTAAAACTTGACTAGGGTTCAGTTTTAGAGATTTCAACTAGCACACCTAGATATGGTTCAACATTGATTCTAAGGTAGACTTCTCGATTGTAGAATTTCGAGGACAAGTCTGAAATTCATCTCGGAGACATTACCCTCATTCCAGTCAAACTAAGGCAAGTACGGTTATGTTATTTGGCAATTTAATTAGTAATTGTTATCTTGCATGCTTAAACCACATTGCTACAACGGAACTCTCTCCTAGAGTTCAAATATTGATTGTTATTGATTGTGGGGATATTGGGGGAGTAGTGTAGCGTCTATGACCAATACCCCTCATATTGCATATTGATTGTGCGAGCTTACCCCTCTTACACATGGGGATAAGTCGTATCGTATCACTAGGATACAATTGTACAACCCAAGCCGGTCATAGTCATTACCTATTCAAATCACATTGTTTTCAATCGTAGAAAAATTGCTGGAAAATATTGTTCAAATATTTCAAATTGTTTAAAATTACAAATTTCTATTATTATTTGAATTGTTAGATATTCATAATTGTACTTTCTCCCTCCTGACTGGAGACCCAACATTTTTAGGAAGCATTGATGATCCTGAGCTGTATCCTGTGAGTCCCAATTGGAAGACGATGATCTCGAGGCTGATGAGCCGGCTGCTTAAATGTTACTTCTTCTTTTCTAGTTTAGGGAAAGTTGTGTTGAAGATAGTTAATTCAGTTTTGATTATCAGTTGTATCTTTCTTGTATTGAACAAAATTTTTATAAATATTCGAACTATTAAAGTTGTGACAAATTTAGATTCTGTTGTTGAGATTACCTGCAAGTGGATACAGCTTACTGTCGCCGTCTCAACAACGGTGCAGGCTGGACATAATCCGATTCGACCCAATAATTTGGGATCGGGTCGTGACAACAGCCCCGAGACCCTTGATGAGCATCCTAACATCCCTCTCTAATCCTCCTTTCATGTGTATAAATTTCTCATTAGGTTTTATATGGTTTTATTGCCGAATCTTCGTAGTTTTCGTCATCGAAACCAATTGAATCTTCGTAGATTGACATGCTAGATTTTGTGCACCAACTTATCATAAATTTTTCGATGTTCATAACCCTCATTTCTCATGATTTAACTTATGAATATTCATCTTCATTGTATAATATTACAAAATATAAATCTATTATTTTTGCATAATTAGATCACTCTAATTAACCCGATAATTGACAACTTTGTGCGACTATTTGACTATGTTAACTAGTTACCATATTTTCTTCTAGATAATATAAATAGATTATGTTTAAAATTGTTTTTATAATTATTCTAGAATTAATATAATATATTTATGATTATAAATATGGTAGTTTAAGGGATTAGCATGTTACCAATAAAGTATATAACTATCTAACTTGGTTATTAACTAGGCTAGTTGCGTGGAGACCTAGTTTAGAACATAGATGGTATTAATGTGGTTGGTGTGCAACGTACAATAGTGCCATGGTTGATTGATAGTTATTATTGTGTTCTAGGAGTTTGTGACGGTTTGACTGGAAGTACGGAAGCCGAAACTTTGTACGCTCACTTGGGACGTACATGCAAGTATACCTTGTCTTCTTTACAGTATATTTACATGTGCAGCTTCCTTTCTCTTTTTTTATACGTCATTATCTAGTTTTCTTTTCTTGATTTATTGGTATGTGTGACTGTCATATTATGCTTACTATTTTAGTTGTCTCGTTGATAGTTCGTCCTTGATTAGATTTTGGCATTGTAGTTCATACTAGACTTGTTCGAACTTGTACCTTGTCTGAGTCATACCGTATTACAGGGAGTGGGAAGAATGAGTGCGTTATAATTGAACTGCTATAACTGTTTTCAATTTTTCTCAACTCGTGAGTCTATACAAGGGGCGATGATTGATTGTTTAAACTAGCCCGCGAGTCCACACTATGGGCGAGGGTTAGCTGTTTGCTCAAACTTGTGAGTCCACACTAGGGGCGAGAGTTTGATTATTCGTTTGGTTTCTTGCCATGTGTTCACATAGGAACTTGGCATTTGTATTTGTTTCCTTTCCAGCAGTTCATTTATGCGTAATTGTCCTTGTATACATGTTTAGTTTGTTGCCTAGTTATTTTGTTTCCTTTCTAATTATTATTTATGCATGTTATTTACTGTTATATATGCATGTATATTATGTATATTACTATGTCCCTTGAGGACCTAGTGATCTCTCTAGGTTTTGCTGAGCTGCTAGAATAGAAGGATAGTTGGTGATTATTTTTCCAGAATTTCAGGTATATATATGGTTGATATCTTTGTGATATTCATCATGCATTATTTTTATTTCCATTACTTTATTCTACTGGCATGGCCTAGTTTTGCAAGCTTTATTATTTTCTATGAGCTTGTTCAGACGATTGTAATAGAGCCTGGTTCACTTTATTATATATTGTCTATCATTGTCTGCTTGTAGGATTTGATGTGTTAATGCCTGACCAATATTAGTACACTTGGTCTTACGAAAAATTTATTTCTAGTGGATTGAGATATAGAATTATTATAGTGATATATAGATATAACTACACGACGTAGACAGCGTATACGTATTCGAGTTGGGCTAGAGTCCGCTTGATACGTAGTTGGCGTGTTTACGTATCCTAGTCCTATGTATTTTGGGACTGGGGCGTGACACTTCTCTCCATGTTTAGCAGGAATGAAATTAAGTAAAGATGGTGAAGGCAAACTTGTAAATTCTACTATGTTCTGAAGTTTAGTTGGAAATTTTATGTACTTGACTGCCACAAGACCAGATATTGTGTATGTAGTAAGTCTGGTAAGTCGATTCATGAAGAAGCCTTATTCTAATCACTTGGAAGCGGCCAAAAGAATATTACGATACGTTAAGGTAAATGCTGACTATGGCATTTTCTATCAAGCTAATGTTCCTGTCAAACTTGAACTTGTCGATTATAGACAGTGATTTGGGAGGAAGCATTGATGATTCTCGAAGCACTTCTGGTTATGTCTTCAACCATGGCAGCGGAGCAATTTTATGGAGTTCAAAGAAGCATCAAATTGTTGCACTTTCTACCACAGGAGCAGAGTATATTGCTGCATCTTCTATAACATGCCAAAGTATTTGGCTAAAAGGTGTTTTAGAAAGCATGAAGTTCAAGCTAGAATGACCAAACAATTTGTTGTGACAATAAATCAGCTATCTCTGTCTCAAAGGATCCAGTCCTACATGAAAGGACAAAACATATTCGCATGCAATTTCACTTTCTAAAGGAGCTTGTTCATGAAGGAGAAATTAACATTGAATATTGCAGAACTGAAAAATAAGTTGTAGATGTGTTTACAAAATCTCTAAGAGGACAAGCCTTCAAGAAAAATATCGAAGCTTTAGTTGTCAAAAACAAAAATATCGAAGCATTGTTGGAGATGTAAACCAAATTTATTGTTGCATGCATGGATGTATCTAGAAAGAGTCAAGTTCATTGTTGCATGCATGGATGAATCTAGAAAGAGTAAGTTCATTGTTGCATGCATGAATGTATTTACAAAACCTAAGAGTCGTATTCATTACCCTTATTGTATCTTCATTATGCTTGAGGAAGCTTGAGTCCTAAAAATAGCTATGTAAGCAAATGGTGGTTGAGTGGAACAAATAAAGTAAAGCAAGAAACAAAGTTGTTTATTCAGCCCTTGAATCAAATATTCTTTTTTATGTTATCATCCTTTTTGTATCCTACAGGACTGGCAAAGTCACGAATAGGTGGTGGTGATTGTCGTCGGAAGCCTAGAAGGAGTCATGGTTGTGGAGAATGGCTATTGAAGGAGCACCCAAACATTGGAAGTCCACATGTTTTAAAACTCCTCCTTCGCGGAGGACAAAAATCTATGTATCCAAACTAGGGGTGTGTGTCACCCCCAATTTTTAGAAACAGGGGTATTTTTATCATTTTCCATTTTAGAATATTTTTGGGAATTTTATTTCATGAATATTAATATTTAATGATTATAGGAGTCGGGTTCGAATTTTATCGCATTCCGACTTAATTCGGGACTCCGGGGAATTTTGACTTGAGTTGTGATTAGCACATTAATTAGCCATGGCCCACCATACTTGACAATTAGGTCTAAGAGTTTGGACTAATCCCACATGAGTGTTTAGGCTTACGTATGATTTTTATTTGGTCTAAACTAACCCCCAAAACCCAATTAGGAAGCTAACTTAGCATAGAAGTAAAGGGAGGGGCAAACTTGTAAACAGCAAGTGCCCCAAACCCCCTTATTAGGGCTGGCCACTTCTTTCCTCTTTCCTTCTTCCCACTTTAAATTTCCTTCTTCTCCAAGTTCTTTCCAAAAGGAAGAAGAGAAATCCTAGAATTTCATCTCCACGTAAAGCTTTTCTTTCCGTTTTTCTTCCATCGATCTCTCCCTCTACCCCAAGTGGTGCTTCTTCAAGCTTTTGGGAGTAAGAAGTGGAGGGGTGTGTCCTAAACAATTCGTTTTGTGTCGAAGCCATGTTGGAGGATTTACATTAGGATCCATCTCCCGATAGGTACAACCTATTCTCTTTTTTATTCTTTTCATCATGATAATTAGTTTGAACCCCGTAGGATTTATCCTCAAGGTTGTGTCTCTATTTGTGTCCGTTTCGTGTCCTTTTGGAGACTTCTAGGTGTGTCCTATGTGTGGAATTGTGTCCTAGTGGGAAAAACCCTGTTTTAGGACACTTGTGTTTTGTTATATTATAGAATGATTATTTTAGATGTTAAATCTCAGATTTGTGTTGTTAGGAATGTGGTTTTCAATGTATCATATGGTATCATATCAATGTATTTATATTCATGTATATATATATATATATATATATATATATATATATATATATATATATATATATATATATATATATATTTTATATATCAATTGTTATGTATATATATATATGTGTGTCTCTCTCTCTATATATATATATATTGTGTGATATATATGTGTATCTATTTTGTGTCATATTAGTGTGTATGGGGTGTGAAGGAATTCGGCCAAGGAGGGGAGGCTTGGGAGTGATGGTGGAGTTGTTCTGGTGTGTGTAGTAGTGATAGAGAGAGTGAGAGATTAGTGTATAGAGAGAGTGAGAGATTATAGGTATTGAGAGAGGGACTTGGGAGTGATAGAGGGAGTGGATAGGAGTGATAGGAAGGGGAGGGAAGGAGCTGTAAACAGCAGAAGTAGCAGGGCAGTACAGCCCCTTGGCAGCCCTTCCAAAACAGCCCCTTGGCAGCCTGTGTACACCCCACTTTGGACAGCCCAAACCACTCCAATACAGTCCCATTTCAGCCTTAATTGACACCCCATATCAGTCATGAAGCAGTCCCATTTTCCAGCCCTTTTTCAGCCTGTACAGTCCCTAATGGACTGCCTGAAATCAGCCCTACATGGCTGTCCCAATACAGCCCTTTGACGGTCCCAAATCAGTCTCAAAACAACCCCATTTTAACCCCCACTTGACACACTTTGATAGCCCACATATCAACCTATATAAAGCCCCAATCCAGCCCTTTGTAACAGCCCCAAACCTGTCCTTAACACCCCACTAAACCAGCCTATGAGCACTCACAAACCAGTCCAATTAGACAGCCATTGGCCTCCCCTTCCAACCTACAATTCAGCCCTATATGTATTTATATAGGTGAGTTTATATTGTGTATGTGTGTGTGAGCTATTTGTTTCACTTAACAAAATGCTTAGAAATTGGCTTTTGAAAATAAAACTTGAAAAAGTACAAATGTTCTGGAAAGTATTGCTGTAGAAGTCTGATCTGAAGTCGATCACTTTGTTCCTTGGACTATACGATGATGATGAAGATCACTGCTCGAAGATGAACAGCTGGAAGAACTAAGTCACCAGAAAGGTATCGACGCACTTGGGTACTGATGGCGAGGCCGAATGCTTTCTTGCTTTGCTTCACTCTGTTCTGGAAGAAAGGTTGAAGAAGAATGCTCTGGAAAATTGAAGTATCTGGGCTCTAATCTCTATGTATTCTCTCCGGTCTCTCTGCGTCTCTCTTCATATGAAAAATAAGTCTATTTATAGACTTGGCTTTTTGTGCGTAAAAAGAAGCAAAATCCTGTCTTTATGCTAGTAACTGTCACCCACGACTGAAGTCACCCTCTACGCACGTTGACACGTGTCCCATTATTTCAATAAGAATAGGATACACGTACACACGTTCTTCGAGATGTGTGGCATGAAAGCCACGTAGGCAAACCACGTTCCAAAGTAGTCAGGAAGGATCGGGCGTAAAAACAACCCAAATATACTATGAGCGTAAAGTAGTAGACTAGGCGTAAAATAGCCCTAAAATGGACTTCTCGTATAAAGTGGTTGATAAAACAACCTTGAGCGTAAAAAGTAGCCCAAATAAACTTTATGCACACGTCAACTTTGAGCGTAAAAAGCTCATATAGTATCCATGCATAAAAGAAGCCATCTTGTGAGCGTAAAATAGCTCAGTCTATATTCTAAACGACAATATTGGTTTCTGTGTAAAACAAATCCCTTCGAATTCTGTGTTATACGCTGTCAGTAAATCTTTATGTCGGACTTTGCATTAAATGCATGATTTGACAGTTTGTCCCTGGCGTAAAGTGGTTGGCCTGTCTCTGTCGTAAAACAGCTGACTTAACCTTGGCGTAAAGTGATTGGCCTGTTCCTGGCGTAAAAATAGCTGACCTGTTTCTGGCGTAAAAACAGCTGACTTGTCTCTGGCGTAAAGTAGCTCGTTTGAGTGTAAAGTTCTATCTCTTTGACCTATTCAATGAAGCACTTTTTACGCTCCTACAAGATCCCCTTCAAAGTTTTCGGAATTTGAAAAGACTTCAAGAATTTTGAAATACTTTGAACATGAAAAGTCAAGAAATGGTGTCGGTCAATACTCAACCGTCATAATAAATTTTCTCTCGAACCATTCGAACGCCTCTTCATCTCCCCGAGTTGCATTGATAATGATCAGTTTCCCATAGGGAATACGAAGAGTTGATTTGATTGTATATATAAGGAGAAGTTCTTCATTCTCAGTTCTCATCCTCATACTGTCATGGCACCGAAGAAAGAGATAGAGACTAACAAAGAAAAGGTTCAATGCTCAAGGCTTGACATAGAAACGGAGGTTGAGCGAGCACACAACTTCATGGAGTGCTTTGGAATGACTCCAGCGATCTTCGGTCGTATAAATGGTGGTCCCTCAACTGCTTACGAAGGATCAGGTGATGCAGAAGCATTCCTCAATCTGATGCGTCGTTCAGGGATCCACAACATGCACGAGTTAGGTGCCTCCCTTCGTCAGCCCAACGAAGGAGAGAAGAAAAAATAATGTTTTATGTAGGAGTGTCGTCTATGCATTGTGACACTTCAACTTATCTGTAGGGGCCTACTCCCTTTTTTATAAAAATAAAATCTTAGTGTTGATTTTATCTTTATTCGTGTAGTGCATTGGTATATAGAATTATTCTACACCTCTTTTGACTGTATCTATGATTGCTCATTCCAAAGAGAAACAAAACAACACGCGGCAACTATTCAGTGGTCACGAGCGCCTCTTATTAGGATCTTTCCCGAAATAGACTCATGCCAACCGTTTCTTCGACTCTTTATAAATAGCTGAGTTAAAGAATGTTTTATACATTCTCATTCTTATTCTCATTCTTTTTCTCCAAAGATAGCTTTTTACAAGATTTCATTCTCCAACAAGAGATTGATAATGGCGATGCTTTCCGATGTCGTTCCTCTGTACGTCCGGTCACCAGACGTTGATTCAACCACTCTTAGAGCCGAACCATCTGATTTTGATGGTAAGTTTGATTCATAAAACAATCGGCTGCCTTTGAGCTTTTTGTTGAAAACAGACGCATATCTTTAATAGATAAGGCATGTCTACTGAAAATGAGCACAAATCCTTGATAGATAAGGAGCGCATGAAACACAGGCGCAAAGCCTTGTTAGATAAGTTGCACATGAAACACGGGCGTAAAGCCTTGTTAGATAAGGTACACATGAAACACGGGCATAAAGCCTTGTTAGATAAGTTGCACATGAAACACGGGCGCAAATCCTTGTTGAATAAGGTGTGCATGGAACACGAGCGCAAATCCTTGTTAAATAAAGTGCGCCTGAAACACAAGCATAAATCCTTGTTAAATAAAGTGCGCCTGTTGAAGACAAAACAAGGTGCGTGAGCATCTGTCTTTAGTTTTAATTGGCCAGTATGCGTCTGATGACACTTCTGTTTAAAATAATTTTTCTCTACTATTTTCTGCAGAAGATTGGCTGAAAAACTTTTTCAGAACCGGTATTGGTGACTTGGATGCTGTGGGGAGCATTCTTCTGACATCAACATCAGGGAGCTCATGCGCTTTTGACGCGCAAATCAGACAACTCAGAACTCTTCGTGGGATAGTAGGGTCTTCCTCAGTTGGTAGGAAGAGCCTTTATACACGGAGAGTTGGGTGGTGGAGTCAACTCTAACCCGAGAAATTGGGTAGTAAAGGTCCTTTCACGACAGAACTAGGAATCGCATCCCAATGCTGGATACATTCCTATCTCTTCTGAAGGGCCGCCATTTCTCCACCAGTTGTATTGGCAGCAACACGTCTTCGGACTGCCATACTCTGGGATTCTCCTCTCGTCTGAGAGAGAATACCAGAGTTAATTCCTACTATTCTGGTCGCCATTGAGGCTCAGACAGCAAGGAATTGACACCAACAACGAATCCGACGAAGAAGATCCAAAGAAGTAATAGATCTCCATTAGGTTATCGTTGTCCAAGATGTAATAGATTTGCATTATGATTTGTAAGAAAGTCTAAGAAATGTAATAGACTTTTACGATGATAAAATGAGAATGGAAAAAGGCAATCCTGTGAGAAATACTCTTTTGAGATTTTTCGATGTTCATGGTATTTTGATAAGTCAAAGTTTTTTCTTATCAATGAAAACTTGATCTTAGCGTACAATTCTCAGAGAATAACTTGTATCTATCCAGAAGTAATATAGACATGATAGATAATAAAATCTTATTTCCTGTTTAGAGTATACAATACTATCAGAGGTAATATGGATATGGTAGATCGTAACAACTCAAAGAAAGATAGATTAATATCTATTCAGAGGTCAAATGAACATGATAGATAGGAAATGCAAGCAGATTTAATATTTATTCAGAGGTCATGATAACATGATAGATAGGAAATCCAACTTTTTTAATCAACTAATATGATGGAAGATTAAAAATTTCTCTCCGAGGAGACAAGTAATCAGCTTAACCAAACATTGGTAGCTGGAGAGATAAGAAGACAGACGCCACTGAGAGTATACGTCAATATCGATGAAAGAATGAATGAACCAACGTTTCTTTCTGGAAACAAAAAAGTCAATTCAATTCTACAATTAAATGGATGAATCTGATGTAATGAATGAACAGGTCTTTTCGAGAATGAAAAGTTGTTTTCAATTTCTAAGACCGGTTCATTAATAGCTCTCTCCTATAAATAGATGAGAACTCTTTGTAAAATTTCATTCTTATTTCCACTCCTCTATTGACAATGTCTTCTAAGGACGTGCAGCAAAAGAATGAAGTCTCCATAAAGATTGAGGACGTCATCGAGATGCGCCCCGTTGAGCCAATTGTGTCAGGCCCAACCGAAATAGGCGAAGGCTCTTCTACGCCTAAGCCACCGCAAGACATCCTCGCTTTCTTAGTAGAGCCAGAGAAAACTCCTGAAGAAGAGGCGCTGAGGATGACTGCCTGCAAGTTTTTCATGAACTCAGGCACCGATGCCTTCGATGCATTGGCTGACTATGTATTCAATAAGGAAGGCAGTGGTCCTCGTCCTTAATCATTTGTTCTGAACAAAAATAATAATAAAATAGATTTTATTTTTATTCTGTTCTTTTTTTATATATAGTACTTCTTAAGAAATTTGCCATTGATCGGCATCATGAGTAAATCTCCATTGGGCTTAGATAACCGATAGGCACCATTGGAAAACACGGCCTCGATTACATAAGGGCCTTCCCATTTTGCTTGGAATTTCTCTTTGCTTTTGTGATTCATCATCATCGGTCTTCGAACAGCTAATACCAGCTCGCCAACCTTGAATACCCTTTCTTTAACTTTACGATTGAAAGTTCGAGATATACGGGCTTGATATAGCTCAATATGTTGTTGTGCTTGAAGACGCTTTTCGTCCAATCCTTCAAGTTCTTGGAGTCGTAAGCGATCATTATTCTCTATAGTTAGCTCATTAGCAATGGCGATTCGAAGAGATAGAATCTGGATTTCTAAAGGAAGGACAGCCTCACATCCATAAACCAGTAAAAATGGTGTAAAATCAGTAGGAGTTCGGACTGTTTTTTGATAAGCCCATAAACATTCTCCAAGTTTTTCATTCCAATCACGTTTATTAGAAGAGACAAACTTTTTGAGAAGTTTGATGATCGTCTTGTTGAAAGCTTCGACTAAACCATTAGCAGCTGGATTATAAGCCGTAGAAGCCAGATTTTGAATTCGATTATTATCACAGAACCGATAAAATGTCTTGTAGAAGCATGGAAAATGATCTATGCGGCCAGGAAACCCCATGCGGCTCAGATAGCCCATGCGGCTCAGAGAGTCATGCGACACAAGGGACTATGCGACCCAAGACATCCCATGCGGCTCAGAAGACACGTGGCGTATAAGTGCTCCCCTCCGCCCTATGCTGCATTAATTATTTTGACGGCTGACAACTCTGAAAAAGTGACAGCCTTGAAACGAAGAAGTAATTATGACTCTGTCATAATGACAGACCCCTAGGGAAGAGAAAGAGATCTCTGACATAATTCCCCGAGATCTATAAAGTGCCACGTGGCTTTGCCACGTGGGCGTTCATATGCGGCTCGAGCGAAGACTTCCCATGCGGTTCAGAATGAAGCCGTCCTATGCGACTCAGGCTGAAATAGTCTCATGCGGCTCAAGCGGAGGCCTTTCCATGCGGCTCAAGAGGACCATTTCCTTGCGGCTCAGGCAGATGCATCCCTGTGCGGCTCGCAATGATCATCTTTATGCGGTTCGAAGGTTCGGGGGGGGGGTCACTACCCGAGCAGTCCTGACACGTGGCCCAAACCTTATGCGGCCCAAACCTTATGCGGCTCAATATTCATGCGGTTTAGATCTCCTCCAGCGGCTCCTAGGACACGTGTCCTAAGCCAATCAATCTCCCAGATTTATTGCTATCAGAGATTGGGTCAAATCCCAATAATCTGGGACACGTGGCAGGAGAATAATCAAATTTATTCGCGGACATCAGCAGATCATCACGAGGAAGATTTATTCTAATCAGCATTAATTACTGATGAGATTTGGTATAATCTACACTTAACGGCCCAGATTCATCACACTCAAAATGAATGGCCTAGATTGACCAATCCACAGGCCGCCGCCATCTCCAGAAAGCAATCATTGCAAACCCTAATGATCATACCCCATTCTTATAAATAGCAAGGTGCTATTCCTTTGCAATACACACTTTCTGATAAAAAAATACAACGGAGAGAGCACAACCAGAGAGACCCCTTCTCGAGATCAGAGAGCATTAGAAGACTTGGAGAAAAGAGCAGAGAGAGCATTTCTTCAACGCCGAGCAATCTTCTGGAGCCAAGGCTGCATACCGATCGTCCAAGGAGTAAGGCAGGGCTGCCGTCGCCTTCCCGAGCCTCTATCGTCACCTTCCAGAATCTAAAATAATCAATTGTACTTAGTCTGCTGTACCTAGGCTTTCGTCCCTAGGCTTTCTTTGTACAAGCGAGTTTGTAACGTGAAGTAAAAGTCCAGTCCTCCGATAATTGTTCTGTTCTTTTATATTTCATGGCAAACATGATGGCGACTCTGCTGGGGAAAAACTTCTCCATGGCTGAGGAGTTGGTGACGCAATCGGATGCAGCCAAACTTGGCTCCACACAACAGAAGATGGTCGTCCGCTTCGACCAACAGGCGTTCGAAGAGATGCTCTCCGAAGGAGGCGCTGGCCTGGTCCAGAAGCGCACCCGCACCACAAAAGCTCGCAAAGAGTGGAGGCCAAAATTGTTTGCTCCTCCCTAGGCCCTCGATGGAGAACTCCCTGCTACCCAAGACGGCGAAAGCGATTCTCGCGCGGCCCCACTTCAAACCATAGAAAACTCTGCTGTCCCCAAGTCCGGCAGAGGAAAGCACTACGATGCTGGACTTGCAGGGGCAATGGGCGATTCTATGTGCACCAGAAAGAAATCGAACAAGGGTCCTAGCCGTAAAGCAAAGACTCATGCGGCCAAGATTGCCAGCCGCATGAATGATGACCATGCGGCTGAAACTGCTAGCCAAATGCATACTACTCATACGGCCGAGATTTCCAGCCGTATGTAGAATACTCATGCGGCCAGGGTTTCCAGCCGCATGGAAAAGATTCATACGGCTACGATCACCAGCCGCATATGGATCGCTGATTCCAGCCGCATGACGCCTACTCTACGTGGCTCCGTCTTCGATCGACTCTCCTATGGTCCTGATCTCTTGTGCTCCTAAGAGGACATGTCTGATTCTCTCCAGTACCACTTGGACTCTTCCTATTATGTGCCCTCACGCACTAGAGTGAAGAAGTCCAAGGCAGCACGAGCTTGGCAAGCCCAGCAGACTGTCCCGATCTCTAACCATCCGAGTGCTCCGCATACCGTTATGCGGGCCTCTGATAGGAAGTTGTACAGAACCACTCGAATCCAGCCCCCGACGGCAAACGGACAAAGTGGTTTTTTTTGACCTGCGTGAGGCTATCCTCCACAAACGCAAGGAAAAAGAAGGGATCTCGATGTGCAAATAGTCCTCACACGGACGTCACCGCACCCAGATCATCGTCAACTGCTGTTGCAACAACGCGACAGTAAAAGAAGACCGGCTATCCGTCTTCCAAAGGCTACATCATCCGAGCTCAGAGGACGAGGCGCCTCCAGTTGTCTCTTGTAACTCTACTCATAAAAACCCCGTCGAAGGGAGAGGGAAGAAGACAAGTATCTCCAGCCCAAGGATATCAACCACTACAGCTAAAAGACTTTCTTCTGAACGGTTGTCCACCACCGGAGTTTTCCAAGGCACCCGTTCAAAGACAAAATCTGCTACAATGGGAGATTCATCATCCACATCGTTGGGGGCCGTGGGAACTGGGGGTAGCACTCCTCCGAACATCCACGACAATCCGATATTCCAAGGAGACGAGCTCGGGGAAACAACTCTCCTATTAGGTACAACAAATGTTGATGTCCCCAAGGACATCCATGACTCTCAAGATGAAGCAAGCTCCGAAGCTGGGGGTACTATTCCCTCCGAGTCCGAACCTGAAGAGAACATTCCCACATACCCCGAAGACTTCTCGGTGCATGGGTACGACTCGGAGGGCACATCCTCCACCGTTCCTTCCATCACTCCTCATGTAAGAACGGTGTTCATGACGGACAGCAATCAAGGTGGTTCCAGTAATCGCCAACGCATCGACACTCTGGAAGCTATACTACAGGCCTTGGTCAAGTCTGTAGATGAAATCAAGGCAGCTCTTCTAACTCTGCAAGGAGGGACGCCTGGCCAAACAAGCACGGGTCCCGCGGTCAATGCGAACTCAAATTCAGCGGCACCAAACCCGGGCAATAATCCTCCTGAAACAACGGCCCCCACCGCTGCAGATGAGGCCCGAGAAGTAAGAAGAGAGGTTCAGGAGCTCCGAGCCATGTTCCACGCCCGAGAAAACTCTCAAGACCTCAGAATGCGGCAACCATACCCTGCTGAATGGAGGGATGTTCTATTTCCACCAAGATATAAGCCGTTCAATATCAACCCGTATGATGGCAAGACCTCGGCAAGTCGGTACATCACTTACTTCGAGGTCACCACCGACCATCTGCCCCATGATGATGCTATCCTCACACGATTATTCATTGGGGCATTGGAAGGAGTCACCTTCGACTGGTACCGCAACCTGCCAGACAACTGCATCCACTCCTTCGTCGGCTTCAAGCGCATGTTCTTGGAGAGATTCTACGAGGTAGGGCAGGACGTCACGATGTCCACCCTCATGGATGTCATTCAAGGGGAGAAAGAGTTGACAAGGAACTATATTGAGCGGTTTCGCCAAACCGCGATGAAGCTGCCCTCAGGAAACCCGGATTCCTCCTTGATAGAAATTTACCAAAAGAGATTGCTCCCAACAATCAGTCTCTGGATGGGCGAGAGTCAATTCAAGGACTGGAAGGCATTTATCATCAGTGCCACAAGTGCCGAAGAACGTTTGAAGAAGGCTCGCCAACTGGGATTGCACATCTCGGAGGGAGAGAACAAGGGCAAGCGTCCCAACACCAACAACGACAATGGGGGTAGCCCCTCCAACAATCGAGACAATAAGGGGAAGCAGGCTATGGTGGCCGATATAGCCCAAAAATCTGAGTCAAAACCGGCAGACAAATAATGGCCACAAATCACTTACTCCTTCGAAGACAGCCACGTCAAGCCTATCTTGGACATGCTCATACAAGAAGACAGAATTCAGCTTCCTCCACCAAGACGGGAATCTCGACCGGCAGATCTGGAGAACCCAAAGTTCTGCCATTACCACCGCTACGTCCACCATGCTACACATGACTGCTTCCAATTAAAACGGTACATCCAAAACCTCATCGATTCGAACGCTCTGTCCATCGATTTCGAGGAGGTAACCGTAGCAGCCAACATGGTGTCCGTACAATTCGACAGCTTCCCTCCAACAGAGACTCAAGACGGTGTCATACCCATCCCTCTGGCGACGATAGAAATTTCTAATCTGCCGTCTGCTCGGGATCAAGCTGCTGGTCTAATATCCCTCACCACATCACGAAGGGAAATCATATGGGTCCATCCGGACCTAGTCCACGAGGTGACTCAGTCCACGCCGCCTCCCATTCACAAGAAGAGAAGTGGAAAAGTCAGATCCTGCCGCACCATCTCGGCAGATGTGGAAGAAGTCACGGCCGTCGTTACTCAATCTGGAGCACAATCCCAACCTATGGCTGAGAATTCGACTGAAGATCATCCGGCAGCTACCAGTGACACTCCAGGGACTTCTCAGCCTCCGACGACCGACAAGCCTAGGCCGAAGGAGACTCGCTTTGACAAATCCCTCCGAAAAGAGACACCTCAGGGGCTGGAGAGGCCCTACAACTTCGACATCTTGGCACAATTGGCCAATACACCGGCCAAATTGTCCTTATATGAACTCCTGAGGCTCTCGAAGGATGTCCGTGCAGCTTTGAGCGATGTACTCCAAAATGCCGACGCATACTTGGCTCAGGTCAACCTCACGGGAGAAAATCAGCCTGCAGATCTCCAAGACAGTACGTGTACGGGAGAGATGCCCAATATCGTCTTCACTCCACAGGATATGCTCATCAAGACCAACCTGCGCGATCGCCCATTATACTACACTGGATACATCGGCGACGTAAAGGTGGATCGAATGTACATTGATCCTAGGTCTTCCATAAGCATCATTCCGAAGGGTTTGCTATATCATCTTCTTATTCCGATGCATCGCCTGACGCCTACAAGCACCGCCATCAGCGGTTTCAATTCAGGCAGGAGCTACCCCATTGGGAAGATTCGTCTGAAGTGTCAAATTAGCGATCTCCAGTCGGAAGTCACCTGCTACGTCATAGATGCCGACACTTCTTACAACATCCTCTTGGGGCACCCTTGGATACACGATTACATGATCGTGCCTTCTACACTACACCAATGCTTCAAATATGTCGATAAGCAAGGCTTCGTGAGGACATAATTTGCTGATATCGATCCCTTCAAAGGGGTCGAATCCTACTACTCAGACTCCTGCCTATACGAAAAGTCGAAGAAGTACCTTGGTGAAGGAGATTTGCAAGCTTGTACCAAGACAGCCACAGGATCAGAATAACCTCTGACGATCCACCTCCAAGCTCGCAAACCTGGCAAGTCCGTACCCCTTACAGCCACTCTGCGTAAGGACGTAATCAGCCTTTCGGCGCAAGAAGAGCAGATGATAATCCGATTGCCGAGATCGGGCCAAATACCGAGACCTATAACGGAGCCACTGACAATTAGACTGTCAAGAGTTGGCCAGCCCCAAACCGAGAAGCTCAATACCTCTGACAAGCCAATGACGATACGTCTTCCCAAGAAGAGTCATCACCCCGATGTAAGGTCTGGGATTTCTAGCGAACCAACCACTCCCCGCCCAGCATCGAGTTCCAAGCTGGGGGTTGCTAGTCTGCCAACAACTCCACGCTCTGCTCCACCAGAAGAACCTCTGACGATCAAGCTGCCCAGGTCGTCTTCTCAGTCTTCATTTATACAGGGGGTAGCCGAAGAGGAACCAAAGCTAGCCAAGTATGTGGCTGCCCACACTGATGTTCCCTCTGCAGATGATGTAATCCCCCTAGAAAAGAAACCTTACTTCATCAATAAAGGGCTATCTTTGAACTACATCGAGCTTAATAAGCTTTGTACAATGTACGCTATGGAACATGGTATAGGCACCCACCTACACACACAGGTGACAAATATACACACCGCAATCCAGCTTATTCTAGCAGAAGACGCATACCGCATAATCGAGGGAGGGGATCATCCAATCATCTTCGGCCGGAAGGACGATCCGCGTCCCTTCACCATAAAAGAAGTCGATCTTGGGTCAGATGCCGGAAGACTGCCTCTGTATCTTTATATCCCCAAGTCCAAATATCTCATGCAAAAACAGGGATATGATCTGGAGACTACGCCAGGCTTGAACTACGGCACCGGACGACGATTACCTTTGAAGCCACCAGTCCCGGCTGGCAAGCCACGGGACTACTATAGTAAACTCGATGTAGATTGGGGTATGTAACACCCACGACGACCCCAGAGAGTTCAGATAAAGAGTATGACTGGCAGTCACATTCAACCGGGTCACCAACCTCCGACTCGGATGCCAGTATCGGAGACATATTCAGACAAATCCTGTCAGTCAATATGGCATTCACCGACGCTTACGAAGAAGACGAAGACATTCCGAAAATTCTTGAGCTAGAGCCATGGGCCCAACAATTGGATACACAATAGGAAAAGCGGTTCGAACAGAGAGAACCTTTCACCGAAGATGAGGTTATGCAAATCGACCTCGGCAGCGAATCCTCTCTAAAGCCAATCTTCGTAAGTAAAAGCTTAACAGACGAAGAGCGAGAATCGCTGCTGGAACTTGTCAGAGAATATATTGATGTGTTCGCATGGAGTTATGAAGACATGCCGGGGTTAGATCCTGATATTGCTCTTTACAAACTCAACATTCGGCCAGATGCAAAGCCAGTCAAGCAGCAACAGCGACGCTTCCGCCCAGGCGTCATGGATGCGATCGAAGCCGAAGTCAACAAACTAATAGCCAGCAGCTTCATTCGTGAGGAACAACATCCGGATTGGGTCGCCAACATAGTTCCGGTCCTCAAGAAGAACGGAAAGATCTGAATCTGCATCGACTTCCGCAATCTGAACGAGGCATGTCCCAAAGACGAATTTCCCCTCCATATCACAGACATCATGATTGACAACACATGCGGCTTCGAACGCATGTCATTCATGGATGGATTCTCGGGGTACAACCAAATCAAGATGTCTTCCGATGACGAGAAGCATACATCATTCCGAACACCGATTGGCACATACTGTTACACAGTCATGCCTTTCGGTTTAAAGAATGCTGGCACCACATATCAACGAGCCATGAGTATCATCTTCAGAGAACACTTGCGCAAGACGATGGAATGCTATGTCAATGACATCGTCGTCAAGAGTCGTTGTAAGGGAGACCATCTGCAGGACCTGAGGACGGTATTCGACCTGATGCGAGCCCACAATTTGAAAATGAACCCTACGAAATCTTTCTTGGGCGTATCCAGCAGAAAGTTCTTAGGTTTCATCATCATCGCCCAGGGTATTCATGTAGACCCTGAGAAGATGAAGGCAATTATGGAGATGGGTCCCCCGAAAAGTCTCTGCGAACTCAGATGCCTTCATGGGAGGCTAGCTTACATCAGGAGGTTCATTTCTAACCTCTCCGGGCGATGCCGACCGTTCATCCAACATATGAAGAAAGGCGTCTCATTCGTATGGGACGAGGAATGTCAGCGTGCCTTCGACAACATCAAAGAATATTTATCAAATCCTCCAGTCCTGGTGGCCCCGGTTGCTGGAAAACCATTCCTACTCTATGTACGAGTAATAGAACATTCTCTTGGTGCTCTGTTGTCATAAAACAACGATGCAGGCCATGAACAAGCTATATACTACCTCAGCCGAATGATGATTGGGCCAGAGCACCGATACACCGCTGTAGAGAAGGAATGCCTCGCCTTGGTATTCGCCATTTAAAAGACGCGGCACTATGTCACAGGACAAACCATACATGTAATCTTACGAGTCAACCCTCTCAGAGTTCTCATGACTAAGCCAGGGGCACTCAGCTCTCGCCTCGCTACATGGGCAATATTGCTATCCTCCTATCATATGATCTTCGTCCCGTAGAAGGCTGTCAAAGGTCAAGCCCTGGCAGACTTTTTGGCAGCCCACCCAGGCTCGAAGTCATCCAGAATATATGAAGATATCCCAGATGAGGTCGCCGACTCGAATGCAACCACTCACGATAGCATATGGCGGATGTTCTTCGACGGCGCTTTGAGAACTGGACCCAAGGGAAACATCATCGTTGGAGTCGGGGTGGTGCTGATTTCTCCTACCGGGCTGGTGATCAGTCGCGCTTACTCCCTCATGGAACCCTGCTCTAACAATGTGGCCGAGTACAACGCTTTGGTCATCGGTCTCCAACTTGGAAGAGATCTGAGGGTAGAATATCTTGAAGCATATGGCGATTCACAATTAATCGTTAATCAGGTCCGAGGTTCATACGAAGTCCGCCATGAAGACATGATCCCCTATCACCAAATAGCGATCAACATTATCTCGTCATTTGAGGGATTCTTCATCGAGCACGTTTTCAGACTCCAAAATATCGAAGCCGATGCCCTAGCGGGCCTTGCCGCTTCCTTAGCAGTACCGAACCACACTCATCATTTAGTTGACGTGATAGGCCACGAACTGGTCTGCCCCAAGAACAACGTTCAATTCGTGGTGAGCTATTCTGCCCAGGCGGTCGACGAAGCACCAGACTGAAGACAGCCATTCATCGACTTCGTCGTCTACGACATCCTCCCAGAGAATCCAAAGGAAGCCACCTCTATCAGACGGCGTTCTCTCAGATTCTTCTACGATACAGAGACGAAAATGCTGTACCGCCGATCCTACGCTAGATTATTGCTTCGGTGTCTGTCAAACGCAGAAGCCAAAGAAGCCGTACGCGAAGCTCATGACGTTGTCTGTGGGGCCCATCAGCCGGGCCCAAAATTGCAAGACCGTCTTCGCCGAATGGGCTACTACTGGCCCACGATGGTTGTAGATGCGATAGACTATGCCAGAAAATGCAAAGCCTGCCAAGTCCACGCGGACTTCATTTACCGACCATCCGAGTTTTTACATCCGACAGTGGCATCCTGGCCATTTGAAGTATGGAGAATGGATATCATCGGTCCAATTGCTCCACCTTCCTTCCGAGGACACCGATTCATACTTGCCATTGTAGATTATTTCTCCAAATGGGCGGAAGCTGTCCCACTTGCGGAAGTAAAGACGTCAAACGTGATCAGCTTCCTTAAGCATCACGTCATATATCGCTTTGGACTGCCCTGAAGGATCATCCACGATAATGGTCCGCAGTTCGCTCACTACAACAAATAGGGCATACAATAGCAGTTTATCTATAGCGTTCAAGCCTTCCTGCTATAGAATGTTATCATCAATAGCGTTCATTCCGCAGTGCTATTAAAAGAGCGTACAATAGCATTTTATCTATAGCATTCGAGCCTCCCTGCTATTATAATATCATCATCCATAGCGTTCATTGTGAAGTGCTATTAAAAGTTCATACAATAGCAGTTTATCTATAGCGTTTATGCCTCCCAGCTATTTTGCTGTTAACAGAATTTTATATAGCGTGTTATGAACGCTGTTAAAGGTATAGTTTTTTCTGGATGCTGCTTATGTTGCTATGCCCGTATGTCAAAGTAAGGTATCCAGTTCGATTAGGAGCAACATCGTATTCTATATATTTTGCATGATTAAAAAAAAACTATAGCACATTTTGGATGCTATATAAGTTACAACGTCGTAATGGGATTAAATCGTTACCGTAAAAAAAAAATTATGCCAAGGATTCTGCCGAATACTCTTCAAATCAAACTAACCTTTCAGAAATTTTATATAAAATTCCTCTCCCCTGGTAAACCGAATAAAAAATTTTAGTAATATATATACGAAATATATCTTTGTATATTTAGTAACTATATATTGACAAAAAAATTATAAATAAACTGAAATATTGGTTAAACCAAATAAACTGAAAATCGAACAGATTTATTCCATTCGGTTTGGTTCGATACGGGATATTCGGTTGGTTTCAATTTTTGTTATTCGATTTTCGGTCGAATTTGGTATTTGGTAATTCGGTTCGGTTAACCGAGTTAAGGGCCTGTTTGGTAAATCGTAAGTGTGAATTTTTTTGGATTTGGACTTACAAAGATGGAAGATGGATTGGAATCCATATACTTCCTTGTCCCCCTAGTAGGGGACAAATGTGTTTGGTTGTAATAGGAAAGTGGAAAGTGGGAAATGAAAATTAGATAAATGTGTTTGGTTGGAATAGGAAAGTGGAAAGTGAAAAATTAACTCAAAATTTATCAACTCAAAATAAATAAACTATTAATTACATTGATTATATTAATTATCTAACTATTCTTTCTATTTAAAAAAATTTAGTGCAGCTGTTAGCAAAAAAATAGTGCGCCTGTTAGCAAAAAAACTATTAATTACATTAATTATACTACTATTAAAAATTATTATAATGCGGCTGTTAGCAAAAAATATTAAAAATACTAAGGAAAAAACTATTAATTACATTAATTATACTACTATTAAAAATTATTATAATGCGGCTGTTAGCAAAAAATATTAAAATTACTAAGAAAAAAAACTATTAATTACTTTAATTATACTACTATTAAAAATTATTATAATGCGACTGTTAGCAAAAAAATATTAAAATTACTAAGAAAAAAATTATTAATTAAATTAATTATATTAATCAGCAAAAAATTAGTGTGGTTGTTAGCAAAAAAATAAAATCTACAACTAATTAAGATTTTTTTTGAAAGAAAAGTGAAAAAAATTAATAAAAAAAACCAAACTCCCACCCACATCCGGCTGCCAACTCCGGACGTGGAGCAGCCCTCTTCCCCCAACCAAAATCCCGCGACAGGAACTGGCAGCAGTCACTTCTGCCAGTTCCCTTCCCCTCTTCCCCCACCAACCAAACACCCGGACTTAAATTCCCTTCCCCACTTCACCCAAAACCAGGAATCCAAGCCCAATTCATCTTTACCAAACATCACCTAATCGAATGCTCACAATTGAACTATCTACTATTCCAATCATGGGAGAAGCAACACAGTTTTTTTTATATTTAAAAAAAGTTATAGCATGTTGTGACTGCTATAGGAGCGATCCAGTTTTGTTGTATAATTTATAACGTTCGCGATAGCGACGTTCCCGTCCGTTAGATATTCAGAAATTAAATCGTTACCGTCACTACAAAATTATGGTAATTTAGTGACTAACTGGACGACTAATCCTTTTTCATTGCTAACTTAGCGACAAACTAGCGACTGATTTTGTAGTTATTGATAATTTAGTTTAATTAATGAGATAGTTAATCGTCAGGCCGTTCCTAGATTGTTGCTAAATTTTTGCAATTATCAACGACTAAAATTTTGCGTTGCTAAGTAGTCGGTAATATCCACATAATACATAGCGACTAAAATTTTAGTTGCTGCAAAAACCTGTCCCAATTAAATATCTTTTAGTTCTACGTGGTTATAGTTATATCTTTTAGTTGGAATGATATAAATTAAATATTTGATTTAAAAAATATATTTAATTAAATAGTTGGAGAATTAGAGAAATTGTAATGGAGATGAGAGGGGTCTCTCACATAAGGGGGTGTAATGCAGTTATGAGTTACTTCTACTATGTCGTAACACTCAGTTATCTCAAGGAGGAGGTTTACGAAGGTTGTTAATAGGTAGAGATGTTTTACGAAAAATGGTTATTTTTATTACAGGATGAAAGCAAAAGCAAGAATGAGCTTGTTGAAATATATGAGGTTGGTAGTTTCTGGCACAACAATTCAGCTCTCTGTAATTCAACTGCAAATAATAATAATTGAACACACTTGAATGTAAATGTATAATGTTTGACCTCCTTACTGATTCTGTTTGTATATATTTACAGGAAGAGTATACACAAAAGACGGGTCTTGCCTGCTCCTCTTACATTTTCGGATGAGCATAAGAAGAAGGTATGGCCAAATTCATTTACAATAGTATATGATCAGATGTCACACAAATTTATCAAATCAATTACAATATCATCAATCGATTATCACACACACACACACACACACACACACACATATAAATATATATGTATAAAGTAAAATAAAATAAAACATTGGTACATAGTCTCAAACTTTACTGCAATTAAACAAACTTTCATTCTTTCATTAGTTTTTTCTTTACACTAATGATTTACCCCTTATTTTTGTGTAGGTTGGATGAAGGAAGAGGATGCTTTATTAGGAGTTTTGGTTGTGGATAGGCTCGAAGGGAGCTAAATGTTAGATAGTCAACATTTTGGGATATATGTAGCTGACTACACTGTTAATATTTTATTTTTGGACATATGTTTGGTACTACTTCGTTGTTCTATATGAAGAAATTAAGGATTTTGAATGTTTGGTACTACTTGGTTGTTCTACATATATTAGACAGTGAAATTAATGAATTTAGTTATTCTGATGTGCTGCATTCTGATGTGCTATTATTGATGTGTTGCAATTAATAAATTTGTGTAACTTTACTACAATTAATGAATTTGTGTAACTGTGGTCTACAATAGTATTCTGATGTGCTGCATTCTGCAAATTTTCGAATACAGAATTTTGATTCTGCAACAGCATCCTGACATGCTATTGTTGCACATATAATAGCAGAAAAAAATGCTATATAAAGCAGCTATATATCGAAACGCTATTAACAAACAATAACATACAGGAACGCAATTAAAACTACACAGCGTTCAGGAACGCCATAAAATATATATAGCGTTAACAAATGTTATTAATGAACTATAGCGTTCGTAAAGGCTATGTAAACTATATAGCGTTTGTAACTGCTATAACTAGTCTATAGCGTTCATGAACGCTACAAAAGATTAATAGCGTTCATGAAAGCTATTAAAGTTCTATAGCGTTCCTATTTGCTATAACAGCAATATAGCATTTCAAAACGCTATACATTGTCTATAGCGTCGATGAACGCTATAATCCATGAATAGCGTTCGTGAACGCTATAACTTTATAGCGTTCTTGTACATGGGGTTATTATAGCGGGGGCATATATAGCGGACATAATATGCTATAATATGTATTCTACAGCGTTCAGCGTACGCTATCATATCCCATATCTGTTATAGTGGCTAGCCATGCCTTCTATCGTTTCTGTGACAAGCACCGCATCCAAAATATTGCTTCAACGCCATACAATCCAGCAGCGAACGGGTTGGCAGAGGCATTCAACAAAACAATCATCAAGCTGCTCAAGAAGTTTGTCTCTTCCAACAAACGCGACTGGAACGAGAAGCTTGGAGAATGCTTGTGGGCGTACCGTACCACAGTCCGAACAGCCACTGGAAACACACCATTTTCCTTGGTGTACGGGAGTGAGGCAGTCCTCCCATTGGAGACTCAAATACCCTCACTCCGCATCGCCCTCACTTATCAATTGACGACAGATGATAACTACCGTCGTCGGCTACAAGAGTTGGAGGCCTTTGATGAAAAGCGCCTCTTGGCTCAGCAACGAATCGAGCTATACCAAGCACGCATCTCTGGAGCCTTCAACAAGAAGGTCAAAATCAGAACATTCCAAGTGGGCGATCTCGTTCTGGCAGTCCGAAGGCCGATGGTCATGACTCACAAGACCGCCGGCAATTTCTAGCCAAAATGGGAAGGTCCATTCATCATTGAGGCTGTGTTCTCCAACGGCACTTACCGCCTCGCAAAGCAAAATAGGGACTTGCTCATGCTGCCTGTCAACGGCAAGTTCCTGAAGAAATATTATGTCTAAATGACATTCCAGATTATCGAGTCATGTACCGCTGGTACCGCTGAACTCACATCCGCATTCTCGCAAGATTATCGAGTCATGTACCCGCTGGTACCGCTGAACTCACATCCATATCATATTCCTAGATTATCGAGTCATGTACCCGCTGGTACTGCTGAACTCACATCTACATCATATTCCCAATCATCGAGTCATGTATCCGCTGGTACCGCTGAACTCACATCCACATCATATTCCCAGATTATCGAGTCATGTACCCGCTGGTACCGCTGAACTCACATCCGCATTCTCTCCAGATTATCGAGTCATGTACCCGCTGGTACCGCTGAACTCACATCCATATTCTCTCCAAGTCATCGAGTCATGTACCCGCTGGTACCGCTGAATTCACATCCACATCATCTCCAGATTATCAATTATGTACCCGCTGGTACCTCTGAACTTACACTTTGATTCCAACATTCATGGATTGTCAAGTTATGTACCTGCTGGTACCCCTGAACTTATATCCCGGTCACTCTTTTAAAAGAAAGTCATGTATAACCGTACCTCTGAACTTTCTTCCTGAAAGAGATCCTCCCTCATGATCCACTACCCGCACTCCCAGTGCACAAAAAAGGGTAACGGGTCCACAAACTTCCAAAACGACTATGTCGATGCTACCTCTGAGTCGTCTCAATTCTGCCAAAAATAAATCACCCCTACATAGAATTTCCATGTCCTCATTACCTCTGAGTTATTCTATGTACCCTCCCCCCCCGTCGAAGTAACCCTCATACTCACCATGTCCTCAGTACCTCTGAGTCAGTATGTTGGTTCCATTTCTAACTTGTTGTCTGTATCCAAAACCAGGGTACGTTAGGGGCAATAGGTCCACGCAAAATGTCTCAACAAGATTACAAAGCAAAAGAGTGAAGCAAATATATTCCATTCATTTAGAAATCGGTAACACCCACACGATTACAAGTAAGTCAAAGGGGTTCTTCATGCACACAGGAAGAAAGACAAAACAAAATAAAGACTACAGACAAAAGATAGACATCCACGAGAAACTCCTAAATCCTAGTTACAGGAGCGCATATACCATTCCCTCAACCACCTCACATATGAAGGATGCAAGTCCAGAATAGGAGAATCAGGATTCTCAGCGCTGCCACCCTCAGTAGCTTCGATGTTTGGAGGGCTGCCATCCCCCTCAGAAGTAGGTTCTTCTTTCTTCGCTTCTTCCTTAACAGTGGAAGACCCCCGGTTGATGACAGGAGGCTGCGGCTCCTCTGACACTGCAATCTCAGCATTCGGTGGAGATACTGCGAGAACCAAAGACGAAGAAAATAAAAATAGTCAGAAAAGTTCATGCAGCTCGTTTAAGACAATTCTCATGTGCTCGGACCTGGGGTATACCCCCATGCGGCTCAATCATCGGACGTGTATGCAGACCATATAGTTTGAAAAGTTCACGTCAAAGTCTTGTGCATGAAGCATGCAGCAAAACAGGCTCTGTTAGGGTTTCGAAGTACTCAATCGACTATATAATCCTTACCTTCGATGGTAATATGGACGTCAAGACGAACGGGGGGCGCGATAGTCGAGGACGAAGCCGGTTTCTTACTCCTCGCCACAGCCTTCTTCACAGCCTTAGAAGCCCTGGGTGCCATTATTGTTTGATGATCGGAGGAAGAAAACACGACAGGAGCCTGAGTCAAGAAAAGTCTAAGAGAGAAGGCCGTCCAAATGTCCTTCTATTTATAGACAGAAAAATATGGACCGACGCCTCGTACAACGTGATCGACTCTTCGGCTATCGAGCCAAACCAGCCAATTAAAGACAGCTCTTGGGATCCTGTCCCAAAAAGATCTACACGCATGGCATAATGACGTGGCAAAGAGCCTATGCGGTTCAAATGGCTATGCGGCTGAAAACAACTATGCGACTCAGATGGTCATGCGGCAGAACTTTCCATGCGGCCAAGATATCCATGCGGCCAGGACTTTATATGCGGCCAAAAGAATATCCAGCCATGCTTCTTATTCAAAGTATTTTAATTTTGCAAATTGAAAACTTTGAAGGGGGTCTTGTAGAAGTATGGAAAATGATCTATGTGGCCAGGAAACCCCATGCGGCTCAGATAGCCCATGCGGCTCAGAGAGTCATGCGACACAAGGGACTATGCGGCCCAAGACATCCCATGCGGCTCAGAAGACACGTGGCGTAACAGTGCTCCCCTCCGCCCTATGCTACATTAATTACTTTGACGGCTGACAACTCTGAAAAAGTGACAGCCTTGACACGAAGTAGTATGACTCTGTCATAATGACAGACCCCTAGGGAAGAGAAAGAGATCTCTGACACAATCCCCCGAGATCTATAAAGTACCACGTGGCTTTGCCACGTAGGCGTTCATCTGCGGCTCGAGCGAAGACTTTCCATGCGGTTCAGAATGAAGCCGTCCTATGCGGCTCAGGCCGAAACAGTCTCATGCGGCTCAAGCGGAGGCCTTCCTATGCGGCTCAAGAGGACCATTTCCATGCGGCTCAGGCAGATGCATCCCTATGCGGCTCGCAATGATCATCTCCATACGGTTCGAAGGTTCGGGGGGGTGTCACTACCCGAGCAGCCCTGACACGTGGCCCAAACCTTATGCGGCCCAAACCTTATGCAGCCCGAACCTTATGCGGCTCAATATTCATACGGTTCAGATCTCCCCCAGCGGCTCCTAGGACACGTGTCCTAAGCCGATCAATCTCCCAGATTTATTACAATCGGAGATTGGGTCAAATCCCAATAATCTGGGACACGTGGCAGGAGAATAAATCAAATTTATTCGCGAACATCAGCAGATCATCACGAGGAAGATTTATTCCAATCAGCATTAATTACTGATTAGATTTGGTGTAATCTACACTTTACGGCCCAGATTTATCACACTCAAAATGAATGGCCTAGATTGACCAATCCACAGGCTGCCGCCATCTCCAGGAAGCAATCATTGCAAACCCTAATGATCATACCCTATTCTTATAAATAGCAAGGTGTCATTCCCTTGCAATATACACTTTCTGATAAAAAAAAGTATACAACGGAGAGAGCACAACCAGAGAGACCCCTTCTCGAGATCAGAGAGCATTAGAAGACTTGGAGAAAAGAGCAGAGAGAGAGAGAGCAGAGAGAGCATTTCTTTAACGCCGAGCAATCTTCTGGAGCCAAGGCTGCATACCGATCGTCCAAGGAGTAAGGCAGGGCTGCCGTCGCCTTCCCGAGCCTCTATCGTCACCCCCTAGAATCTAAAATAAACAATTGTACTTAGTCTGCTGTACCTAGGCTTTCGTCCCTAGGCTTTCTTTGTACAAGCGAGTTTGTAACGTAAAGTAAAAGTCCAGTCCTCCGATAATTGTTCTGCTCTTTTATATTTTATGGCAAACATGTCTGGCTGGCAAATTGTGGTCTATTGTCATGGATTATCCGTCGAGGAATCCCGAAGCGATAAATGACATAGTGTTTAATGAAGCTAATCACATTAGATATTTTCACTTCAGCAAAGGAAATTGCTTCTGCCCACTTAGAAAAGTAATCGGTTATAGCCAATATAAACCGATGTCCTTTAACAGAAGGAGGATTAATCGGACCAATGATATCCATACCCCAAGCTTCGAAGGGCCAAGAGGCTGCTGTAGGATGTAGGAATTCAGACGATTGATGAATAAAATCAGCATAAACCTGACATGCTTTACACCTTCTGGCATAGTCTACAGCATCTGATATCATAGAAGGCCAATAATACCTCATTCTTCGAATGCGGTCTTGTAATTTCGGACCTGGTTGATAAGCACCACAAACACCATCATGAGCTTCTCGGAGTGTTTGTTTGGCTTCACTTTCTGAGGGACAATGCAGCAAGATTCTATCATATGAACGACGATATAACATATGTAAAGATGGATCATAATAGAATCGAAATGATCGTCTCTTAATTGATGCAGCTTCTTTTGGATCTTCAGGTAAAATCCTATAAACCACATAATCAATGAATGGACTTCTCCAATCCTTCTGCTGGGAACTTGACTCTGTAGTATAACTCTGTTCAATATACAGATTATTCTTGACACAGAATAAGTCTCGATCGAATAAAGTAATTGTGTTTTGTCTTCGAATTGGAACAGCCAAGTCTGCAGCTAAGCTAGCAAGAGCATCAGCTTCCACATTCTGAGAACGTGGTACAAATTCAATGATGAATCCTTTGAATGAAAGGACCAACTCGATTAGCATTTGATGATAAGGGATGAGATCAGGATTTCTGACTTCATAAGTTCCTCTAACTTAATTAACAATCAGTTGAGAATCTCCATAAGCTTCTAGGAACTCAATATCCAATTGTTTTGCAACTTGGAGACCAATCAATAGAGCATTATATTCTGCTACATTATTGGAGCATGGCTCATTGAGAGAATAGGCACGGTATATGACCATTTTATTAGGAAAAACCAAGACGATTCCTACCCCAGAGACAATATTACCTTTAGGTCCAACCCGTGATGCTCCATCAAAATATAATTGCCATATGTCATCCTTCAAAGTCATGTTGCAATCCACGACTTCATCTGGAATATCCTCATATAACTTCGATGTTTCAGGTATAGGGTGAGCAGCTAAGAAATCAGCTAATGTTTGACCCTTTACTGATTTTTGAGGTACATAAACCATGTCATAAGGAGTAAGCAACATCGCCCAGGTGGCTAACCTAGAGTTAAGAATGCTCGGTTTTTTCATTAATACCCGAATGGGATTTATTCTGGAGATGACATGAATAGTCTGTCCTGTTACATAATATCTTATCTTTTGGACAGAAAAACCAAGGCCAGACATTCCTTTTCTACAGGAGTATACCTGCGTTCAGCTCCAACCATCATTCGGCTAAGATAATAAATTGCTTGTTCATGGCCCATATCACTTTTCTGTGCAAGAAGAGCACCAAGTGAATGATCCAAGGCTCGAACATATAACAAAAATGGTCTTTCCTACTACTGGAGATAACAGAACAGATGGATTTGTATGGTATTGCTTGATGTCATTGAAGGCTTTCTGACACGCTTTATCCCAAACAAACACTACTAAAATATCATCTAATAGCGACGTAATTTAGCGACGGCAAGAAATGACGTCGCTAGTTATGTAATTTAGCGACAGCTTTATAAACACATCGCAAAATGTCGCTGTCTAGCGACGTTCCGTGACAGGAGTTTACTACGTCGCTGAATAGCGACGTTCAGCGACATATTATTAGCATATGTCACCATTTTTGCGACGTTTAGCGACGTCAACAGGTGACGTCGCTAAGTTTTTTTTACTTAGGGCACACCGTTTCCTTCTTTCCCCTCACTCTCACTCGAAAATACTCAAAAATTTTAATTTCCCCTCCACCCCCCCGGCAACTCCCTCCCCCCCGGCGACCCCCTCCCCCCCGGCGACTCCCTCTCCCTCCGGCGAGCTCCTCCTCCTCGAGATCCTCCTCCTCGAGCTCCTCCTCCCCCAATCCGAGCTCCTTCTCCTCTTCCTCAGGTAAACCCTAACCTAACTCCTCTCCTTTCTCCTCCTCCTCTCCCACGGACACACACACACGAACACACATCGTGTCCCCAAAGACTCGTGTCCATTGGATTCGTGTCCCCAAAGACTTGTGCCCATTGGATTCGTGTCCCCAAAGACTCGTGCCCATTGGATTCGTATCCAGTTTTGGATATGTTGAGTTTGGTTTGTTTTTGGACACATTGTGCTGAGTATTTGGATACGAGTTTGGTTTGGGAGACACGTACACACATGACACTTGTATATGCACACTTGACACTATACATTCTCTATCTCTCTAGTATATAAATGCATAAATTGTTGAATGTATATATTGTGTCCCATTGGTTATAGCCTAGTATATGTAAATATCTTAACCTATATATGTATGCCTATATATATATATATATATATATATATATATATATATATATATATATATATAGTAAATATATAGGTAGTTGTGTGATTGATGGCTTATTTAGATGTGGTAGTGTGGTAGTATGGTAGTGTGAGTGTGAGTGAAGAGGGATATTGAGATAAGTGTTAGATTGTGTGTGTGTGTGTTTATGTGTGTGTGTGTGTGTGTTTGAGAGTGAGAAAGGTGAGAGGGATTTAGATATGTATCGATAAGTTAGTATCCTAAGTTAGATATTTAGGATAGTATCCTAGGCACTAATTTAATATCTTGTTTAGGATGTTAGTATCCTAGATAGGTTAGTTAGTGTCTTGGATAGGTTAGTTAGTATCTTGGATAGGTTAGTTAGTATCCTATTTATCTTAAATAAGTTAGTATCCTAAGTTAGATATCTTAGGATAGTTAGATTATGCTAGTATCTTGAGGGTATCAAGATAATAGGATATTAGGATATGGGCTAGAAGTTAGTACCCTAAGTTAGTACCTTAAGTTAGTATCTTGGCTAGAATTTGGTATCCTAGGATAGTTAGATATCCTAGTATCTTAAGAGTGTCCTAGATTAGTCTATGGTAATAGGATAACCTATAGGGGGAGGGGGCAGGGGACAGGACCCTAACCCTATTTCGGACACAATTCTATGACACAGGACACAGGACACAGGACACAGGACACACACACAATACATACATATATACCTATATATATAAATACACATATCTACATATATACATGTATATATATACTCATACACTTACATACACACACAAATACATATATAAATATATATGTATACAATGTATATACACACAAATACACATATATATACAATCAAAAATCCATTTGAAATTCATTTTAAGAATCTGAAATTTTGACGATATATACCTAAGGTTCACAATATCAGTATCGGAATCGGTATCGGACTATTCCTATGAGTATTGGTATCGGCGATATCGGTAGTATCGACGGTATCGTATCGGAGTATCGGACTTTGGTATCGGAAAACAAATAATTATTAATAAATTATTTACATTTAAAAACATATATTTTATACATTTAGGCATAATTTTAAGTATTTCAGCGTTATTTCTTAGTAGTTTTGAAATTATATGAAATAGTAGTCACCCTTACCGATTGGTTTTGCCGAATTGACCGGAATAAAGACCCCCAATGTTGGTATCGGTCAATATTTGGTATCGGTCGGTATCGGATCGGAACATGCCAAACCGTATCGATATCGGCCGTATCGGATCGGTATCGGCCGATACTTTAAACCATGTATATACCATGGTTTTGCCTTTTAGTTGCAGGAATATGAGAGGGTGACATGGTTGTCACATTAAGGGTCTTTGAGGAGATGACATGTTGTGAACAGATATATCCTTATAGTTCTCCTACGAAATGTTAAAGAAAATCCGTAGGAGAACTATATATAAGGATATATCTTTTCGCAACATGTCATCTTGTCAAAGATCCTTAATGTACCAACCATGTTACCGCGGTATTGGTATTTGGATACCAATAGCGATAAGGTAAAGGGTACCAATAGCGATAAGGTAAAGGGTACCAACTTAAGGTATTCGTATTGGAATACCAATAGCGATAAGGTAAAGGATACCTTGGTAGGTAATGACTAGAAATAGGACATTTGACTTAGATTTGACCTTGTTTGACCAAGGTTGACTATTTTGACTGAAAGTCAAAGTAGAGTCAATATCTGACCTAGATTGGACTAAGAGTTGACAAAGTCAACTATAGGTCAACCCTTGACCTAGTTTGACCTTGTTTGACTTAGCTTGACCTTGTTTGACTTAGTACAACATAGTTTGACCTAGATTGCATATCATTGTTATTAGTAACTGTCCACTACTAATGTGTGTCCCATAATAAGACATAATATACGAATTTGTGCCTGTTGGATAATGTGTGTCCATCTTTGCAGAATTATTTCCAAATGGATATGAATTACTACTTGTAGAATCATTCATGGATGTACAATCGTCGTCCTGATGATATGTATGGTGTTCGGGATGAATACATAGCGGGAGTAGAGCAGTTCCTGCAGTTTGCTAAGACGTTCCCTCAGTAAATGGACGGCACCAAAATTAAGTGTCCGTGTGTGAAATGTCATAACGTAAAATATTATCCAGAAGTGGAAGTAACATATTATTTGTACTCGAGGGGTTTTACGCCTAATTACTATCAGTGGACCGCACACGGAGAACTTATGTCTTTAGCATCAGAGCCGGAGCCTTACGGTGAGCCGTATACGCATGCGGGACCTAATTTTGTTTCAGATAATCATGCATACGACGACGGGTGCTTCAACATGGTTTTCGATGCTACGGGGCCTAGTTTCGTTCATGATGCACCTGAGGAGGCACCGAACGCCGATGCTGCACAGTTCATGGAGTTGCTGGAGAATGCAAGGACTCTATTGTATCCTGGTTGTGAGGATCATTCACCGTTGGAGGTGGTTACAAGACTGTTGAGCATTAAGTCAGATTTTAACATGTCACAAGAATGCTACAACCGAGTGTTAGAGTTGATTATAGAGATCTTGCCGGCGGGTGCTAAGTTGCCTAAAGACTTCTACCGGTCTAAGAGGATGGTGAGATCGCTCTGGATGGGATACGAGAAAATCGATTCCTGTCACAATGGGTACATGTTGTACTACAAAGACGACAAGGATGCAGATGTGTGCAGATTTTGTGGTGCTGATCGCTATAAGACAACTAGTACAGGAAGGTCTACCGGTGCAAGAAGACCGACCGATTCAATGCACTACTTGCCTTTAACGCCGCGGTTGCAAAGATTATTTATGGCGAAAGAGACGGCCGAAAATATGAGTTGGCACATACGAGAACAAATTGAAGGAGTGTTGGATCACCCATCCGATGGAGAAGCGTGGAAGCACTTTGATCGAGTGTATCCTGATTTTGCTTCAGATCCGTATAATGTCAGGTTGGGACTATCTTCTGACGGTTTTACTCCTTTTGGTCTTTCGGGATCCCAGTATTCGTGCTGGCCTGTGATTGTCACTCCGTATAACCTACTGCCTTGGATGTGCATGAAGACTCAGTACATGTTTCTAACCGTTATAATTCCTGGTCCGAACAATCCCAAGAGGAACATTGACGTGTACTTACAGCCTTTGATAGATGAGTTGAATCAGTTATGGAAAGTAGGCGCTAACACGTACGATGTTTCCAGGAAGCAGAATTTTCAGATGAAGACAACCCTTATGTGGACCATCAACGACTTTTCGGCCTATAGAATATTATCTGGATGGAGCACTCATGGCCGTCTCTCATGTCCGTATTGCATGGACCATAGTAAGGCTTTCCGCTTGAAACACGGAGGAAAACCGTGCTTCTTTGATTGTCATCGGCAATTTCTGCCAAAAGATCATCCGTTCAGAAGGAACATGAATGCATTCCGTGCCGGCGTTGTAGAGAAGGGTGATCCACCGTCAAGGTGGTGCGGAGCCACGATATGGAAGGAGGTTAAAGATTTTCCAAGTGCTATCGAAGATCCTACAACTGGGTACAAGTGCGATGGATTTGGTAGAGATCATAACTGGACAAAGAGGAGCATATTCTGGAATCTGCCATACTGGAGTACCAATCTGATCAGACATAATCTTGATGTCATGCATATTGAAAAGAATGTGTTTGATAACATAATTAATACTGTGATTGACGTAAAGGGAAAAACGAAAGACAATCCCAAGGCCAGGTTGGACTTAGAAAAAATATGCAAACGCCCTGTGTTGTATTTGATATAGCAGAATGGAAAACAGTTCCTGCCGAAGTCAATTTTCTTGCTGGACAAGGAGGATAAAGTGAGACTTTGTCGGTGGATCTAGGGCCTAAAATTTCCAGACGGATATGTGTCAAATCTGAGAAGATGTGTCGATCCGAAGGAAAATAAATTGACGGGTATGAAGAGCCACGACTGTCACGTATTCATGGAGAGGTTAATTCCGATTACATTTCGGGAATTCTTACCGCAGGCAATTTGGGATCCATTGACGGAGCTTAGCATATTCTTCAGGGATCTTTGTTCTAAGAAATTGCTCGTTGATCGTCTAGAAAAGCAAGAGAAGGACATTACGGTAATACTATGCAAGCTAGAGAGGGTATTTCCTCCTGGATTCTTCGACTCTATGGAGCATTTGCCGATTCATCTATCCTATGAGGCACACGTTGGTAGACCCGTCGAATATCGATGGATGTACCCGTTCGAGCGACATTTGAATCACCTAAAAAGAAAGGTGAAAAATAAGGCACGGGTCGAGGGTTCTATTTGTGAAGCCTATGTTCTCGAGGAGATTACAAACTTTTGTTCGATGTATTTCAAGCCTCATATTGCAACTAATAGAACGAGAGCTTCCAGAAATGACGACGGAGATCATGAAAGTAATGATACAATACTGAAGGTATTCAATGCTCCAGGAAAGCCATCGGGTAAAATAAAGAAGAGATATCTGAACGATGATGAGCTAAGGGCTGCTCAGGTGTATGTATTACTCAACTGCGACGAGGAGGAAGTAGAGAAACTGGAGGGATAAGTAAATAATACGTCTATATTATTTTAATAGTGTTGAGAATGATACTATTATATTAATTGTACGATGTTGTTTTCAGCATATTTAATGATGATGTGAGGTCAGGTAGGCCACACATAACAGAAGAAGAACTAGAACAAGAAATGATGCATTATTTTCCATCATGGTTGAGTGCATATGTATGACTTGAGAACTCTGTAATTACCTTTCTGTATATGCACTTGATTGAGAATGAGCTTAATTGCTTCTTTCGTAGTATTTAGGTCGATCTCCATACGCAAGACTTGAGAATGAGTCTATTAGAACGCTAGCCAATAGACCAATTTATGCTGCAAAAATATGGCCAAGCTACTGTGTTAATGGGTTTAGGTTCAAGTCAACAACTTGCCCGATCAGAGACAACTTTGTGGATCTTGACTCCACCAAAAACATCTGTTTGTGTATCAGATCTTCGAACTACAAAGATGTTGATGCGGGAAACGATTTCTATGGCGTACTACGGGAGATCGTGGAGCTGACATATAGTTATGGAATAGAGCCTGCTAAGATTGTGTTATTCAGGTGTGATTGGTTCGATCCGATTGAAGGTCAGGGTTGGAAAGTAGACAAGCACGGTCTTGTTAATATAAACTATCGGCGTCGATATCAAGCCTATGAACCATTTGTCCTATCAAGTCAAGCTCAGCTCGTGTACTTCACAAGTTATCCTAAACGGGAAACAACAAGGTCGGACTGGTGGGCAGTATGCAAGACCAAAGCTAGAAATACCTTTGAGGTTGACGATATAGTTTATCAACAGGATGAACTACCTCTTGTAACAAATATTATAGAAGTGGACACGACGGAAGTTCCTCATTACACATCTAATTGTGTAGAAGAAGTAGAATTATCTGAAGATGAAGATGCAGATGAAAGTGAAGATGTAGAGGAGGAAGAAGAAGAAGAAGATGAACTAAACGAACTAGATGAATTTTCAGAAGAGGATTAAAATCTGTGATGTCTATCATATAAATATGTATTTTTGTAATAATAAATCTGTGACACTTTAGTGACACTTTTATCTGTGACCATGATATTTTTCAAAAATCTGTGATGTCTATCATATAAATATGTATTTTTGTTTTATTATCATATGTTATTATCAGCTATGACTAGACCAGGAGGACGACGCGAAGGATTTTACATTAGGCAGTCCCGTCAGCCTCGGCCTGGGGATGGAGAGGGCAGTTCCGTACCCTCATCCTCATCTCCGAGTATGCCACTGTACCGTTCTGTTCCCGGTCCATTACCGGGACAGGGCAGTTCCAGCAGGTTGCCGACTCCTCCCTCGTCGTCCAGCCTTCCTGATCCCGTGTCCAGCATCCCTGATCCCCCGTCCAGCATTCCTCCTGTCGACGGCTCTATGGGGGAAGTCGACGCCGAGCATATAGAGGACGGCGATCAGACTGATCCTGTCCAGGCATGAGGTGAGAGCGACCCTCTATGCGCTCCCCCAGGCGAGACGCGTATGAAGATTTGGACGGACGGGCCTATGAAGTAAGTTAATTAATATATATTTCTCAAATGATTATATGTACATATATATTCATAAAAAAATATTATTGTATAGATATCGGCCTTTTGCAGTACAGAGACAGCTGGGGGTATTTCTGAGGCAGAACTATGGTGGGCCTTGGATTAACTACTCAGATGCTCCCGCAGATAGGATGGCCTTTTGGTTCGCCCACTTCAAGGTAAAAAATTTATTTATTTTTAAATTTTAATAATCATTTGTGTATATTATACAACTTTTGTATTTTACTTCTTGTAGAGAACCTGTTTCTATCCACCATACCGGACGGCGAGGATCGAGGGCCAATTTTCTGCCGTCGCAGCCAAGCTCATCCATGATACGATCCACGACCAGAAGTGTCATGATCGCTCCGGAGAGCCGATCCATGGTTGGATCATGCCAGATCAGTGGGCTGCGATGAAGGCTAGATTCAGCGAGCCCAAGTACCATGAGCGGTCTGACAAGGCCAAGGTGGCGCGGTCGAGTGTCGGTAAGTGGTGTGGTGGCTCCATTCCGATGACGGAGCATTTTCGTCGTCTGGTACGTTTCCTATGACAGACATTAATTTATATATAGTTCGATAGAATGTTTAATACTAATAATAGATAATATATTTTAACAGGTAAGAAAGGGTGAGGACCTGAACATGGTGACCGTCTTCCTGGTCACCCATCGGAGGGCTGGGGAGTTCATTGACGAGAGGGCGACGCAGGCATATGTACGTTCTATTCTTTATATTAATTTACTATAATTTAGAAAACAGGAAAATAGATATCAATATAGACTTTAGCAAACACTTACACATTAGCAAACATGTTCTAGGCCGAGTTTGTTCGGCTACAGGAGGAGGCGGCTGCTGCTGCTGCTGCTAGTGCGCAAGCAGAGGGAGGGGCTGATACTTCCTTCCAGCCACCTACAGCTCCATCGCCGGACGAGCTCTGGATGACCACCGTTGGCGGTCTTCAGAAGGGTACGTACTACGGTACGGGATCCTACGGCGCGTATTTGGCTTCGGAGTCATCCCGGGCCCCCTCTGTCAGTGCGCAGTCTCCGGCTTCGCAGGCGTCGTCACGAGCTGAGGATGTTCGTCGACAGATCGAAGAGCTACATCGCGAGTTACAGCAACAGATTTCTGATACGGTCGAGCGACGATTCGACCCTCCGATCGTCACCGAACGATTTAATACGGTCGAGCGCAGTATACATGAGCTGATGTGTCTGCATCAGGCTATAGCTGCCAGATTGTAGACGCTCATCGAGTCTACGCAGCGCACAGAGCGTAGACAGGTCGAGCTGGAGGGATCGCAGAGGAGCATGTCTGCCTCACTCACTCAGGTTTCGGCTTCGCTTGAGGCGAGTACTGAGAGGGTGGTGAGTACCCTTGCTGTTTATGGTGATCGACTGTGAGAGCTGTAGCAGATACGTCCTCCCAGTCCATCGACGGCGTCGACTCCAGATATTGCACTGCCTCCTACTGCCCCTACGGTGCAGCTCACCCAGGAGCAGTATGACTACATTCTATCCCAGTTGCGCGGCAGGGGTCCGCAGTAATTTTATTGATTTTTTTTGACTTGTATGTATTGGCCCTATGGACAAATTGTTTATTGGAACACTTTTGTTTATACACTTGGTGGGAGACTTTTTATCATCTTCCATTTTTATTTAACTCTATTGGATGTTTGTGAGGATGTGTGTCTGTGATATTTACTTTGCACTGCCTCCTATTTTTATTGTGATATTTACTTTGTGATATCTGCGACGGGGATGACAAATATACCTACGCTGGGTTATAAGCGATAATCAGATATACAAAGGAGGTACTGCCGAAATTTAAAAAAATATAATGTGTATTTTTGTGATGATGTGTGTCTGTGTTTACAGTGAATGTGAAATGCAGTGTTCGGAACCATCGACAGTTTCCATTATTGTTCTATGTTTTATCTTGGATAGAAAGAGCAACAGTTCAGGGTGTACTTCTGAGAGCTTCATTTTTACGTCCTTCACTTTCTTTGGATGTCGTAAAGGTTCCCGAGAAGGTGAAGGACGTGAAGAGGAAGCTCTGAGAAGTGCATCCTGAACTGTTGCTATTTCTATCCAAGATAAAACATAGAACAGTAAGCGAAACTGTCGATGGTTCGAACACTGCACTTCACACACACTGTAAACACAGACACACAGCATAACAAAAATACCAATTATATTTTTTTTAAATTTTTTATAATGTCTGCGACGTATAGCAACGTTCTGCGACGTATAGCGTCGGAAAGTACACGTCGCTATACGTCGCTAAATAGTGACGTAACGTCGCTAGAAGTCGCTAAACTGCTGACGTAGGATATGACAACCAGAGGGCGAACGTCGCTAAATTTGTCGCTAGGCGTCGCTAAAGTGCCCACGTGGCTGCCATGCCATGTCATCATATATAAAGTTTACCGCGTCGAAAAGTGGTCGCTCTACGTCGCTATTTTGACGACATAACATTACGTCGCTATCTGTCGCGAATTTGGCGACGTCTAGCGACACTAAACGTCACGTCGCAAACAGCGGCGTTCTGCGACGAAATTGTCATCTGCGACTTGCCTATACGCGACATCCAATTTTCGTCGCTAAATACGTCGTAAATAGCTTTTAGCGACGTATTTTCCTTATTTAGCGACGTCTTCTGACGTCGCTAAAAGGGGTTATTTTAGTAGTGAAATGATACACCCTTCTTTAATAGACGGGAGAAAGGTTGACATCTCCCAGAGAGATTAGATATAAATCTCCTGATATAAGCAATGCGACCCTGAAAGCCACGGAGTTCTTTCAGATTACGAGGAGGACGCATTTCAAGAATTGCTTTAACCTTATCAGGATCAACATGGATACCCTGAGAAGTAATGACAAATCCTAAAAACTTGCCACTGGAAACCCCTAACAAAGACTTAGTAGGGTTCATTTTCAATTGATGTTGACGCATCAATTCAAATACTGTCTTCAAGTCTTGGATGTGGTCATCTTTTGATCGACTCTTAACAGCAATGTCATCTACGTAACATTCAACTGTCTTCCGTAGATGTTCTTGAAAGATGTTGCTCATAGCCCGTTGATATGTGGCATCGGCATTTTTAAGACCAACGGCATAACCGTATAGCAGTAAACCCCAAGGGGTGTACGAAAAGCAGTATGTTTTTCATTTTCTGGATGCATCTTAATCTGATTGTATCCTGAGAATCCGTCCATGAAAGACATACGTTCAAAACCGCATGTATTGTCTATCATGACATCGGTAATCGGAAGTAGAAATTCATTCTTTGGACAAGCTGCATTAAGATCTCGAAAATCTATGCAAACTCGGACTTTTCCATTCTTCTTCATAACAGGAACAATATTGGCAACCCAGTCCGGGTGTATTCTTCACGAACAAAGCCACATGTGATCAGCTTTTTGACTTTCGCTTCAATTGCATCCATCATATCTGGTCGAAAATGCCGTTGCTGTTGTTTTACAGGCTTGGCATTAGGAAGTACATTGAGTTTATGATTAGCAACTTTAGGATCTAGACCTGGCATATCCTCATAACTCCATGCAAAGATATCAATATATTCTTTGATCAATTTTATCAACTCTTCCTTTTCATCTTCAGAAAGGTTTTTACTGATGAATATTGGTTTGGACGTAGTTCCATCTCCAACATCAATTTGGATAATCTCATCCTCTGTAGGTGGCTGTCGCTGTTCAAAACAAAGTTCCCATTGAGTGTCCATCTGTTGATCCCAAGGATCATTCTTAAATGGTTCAGATTCACCATCAGTTTGAACCATGTTGACTGAGAATATTTGCTCAGATTCATCATAATAACCTCCTCTAACATATGAGAAGTGAGACGTATCAGATTCGATAAATTGGATTTCTTCCGAATCTGATGATTGTGAAGAGCTAGAAGAAAATTCCTCTTGTATATCATCATTAAACATGTGGGACGGATCATATCCCAACCCATGACGAGTTTTCTGGTAAAACGGATCACCACATAATGGTAATCGTCTACCCTTGCCTTGATTGAGACCTTGTATAGTCTTCAAATCATATTCCATATTCTGGATAATCTTGAGAGATTGTTGACTATATTTGTCAATTCGGATTCTTCCTCTATCTTTATCTCTCAGATTATCTGTCTGAACAACAGTGATATTTCTAGCCAGGCCAAACACAATTTGGTGCTTGTTTTTCTTATCAGGCGGAATCAGAAAATAAGATTCTTCATGACGTCTATAAGTTACACAAGCTTGCGATGAAGCGACTACAGGAAGAAGATAGGGAGAAGATGTTAAGAACCTTTGAGCATAAGGTCCAACATCGACATGAGGAGGAAAAAATTTTCCTTATGGTCAATGTATAAGGTTTTCTCTGTGTCTATGTCGTCTTTGTATTGATGACTTTGATCATCAGAAGATAAAGTCATTCTTTCAATAAATTTGACAGCCATATACTCAAAAAGGAAATCTTCATTGATATTAGAAAGTACAGAATGATCAATATTTACATCATTTATAATTTGACTGCTACGCTTCGGATTAATCACTAATGGACCATCATCCGTCTTCTGCGTAGACTTGCCAAGATTGACGATCAATGGTAGTTCTGGATCATTCGTACGAGAAGTACGACCTTTGACTTTGATCATAAGAGGTTGAATTTGTCTCTTAGCAGGAACATTCACTGATTCCTCGGATGAAGTTTGAGTTCTTCCTTTGACCTTGATCATCAGAGGTTGATTGTTGACAAGTTGGGGTTGGATTCGCCCTTTGACTTTGATCTTCAAAGGTTGCTCTTCTGGCGGATCTTTATTAATAGACTGATCTTCAGCAGATGATCGATCTTCAGCTATGTCTGATATCTCTTTCACATGCTCTTGTTTGTAGAGCATTGAATCAGAAAAATAAGCTTCGACACCCTTGAAAGGATTGATATCAGCAAACTCAGTCTTCACAACCCCTTGGAAATCCACGTACTTGAAGCATTGGTGGAGAGTTGAAGGCACGATGTTATGTTCATGCATCCACGGCCTTCCAAGAAGGATGTTGTAGGATACGTCTGAATTAATAACATAGAATGTTGCCATAGTTCAAAGATCACCAATCTGAATCTTCAGACGAATCTTCCCCAGTGGTTTACTCTTTCTAGAGTTGAAACCAACTATTGTGGTACTAGTGTAAGTCAAGTGATCACTAGTAGGAATCCTCAATGGTCTTAGCATACTTTAAAGAATTGTGCTAATAGAAGACCCAGGATCAATGTAAATCCTGTCAACTTCAGTGGATTCAATATATCCAGTGTAGCACAAAGGTCTGTCATGCTTGTTATGCTTCAACAACATATCTTCTTGTGTGAAGGTAATATTAGGAATTACCTCCATCACACTATGGCATTGTGGGCATGACACTGGTATATTATCAGGAGTCTTGAGTTGAGCTAAGCAGGAGTCAGCTTGCAGCAAAGCTTCACTCAAGGTTTCGCGACTTTCTTTAGAAAGGCGAAGCAACTCGAAGATAGATAGTCTAGCCGGAGTATTAGCTAACTGGGCTAGAATATCAAATTTATAGGGCTTCATCACCACCCCCCGACTGGAAGCAGACTTCAACGGGACGTCAAAGCGTACTGCTTTCTGTTTTCCCTTTTCAACCACAGATGATTTAACTGGAACAGGAGACGATTGAATTGATGGTGTTTCAACATCCTCTGCTTCTTTGAAGGATCCCTCATAATCTTTGTGGTACTCTTTCCCAGATCTTGTACCAGCAAAGGTTTCTTCTTCCGACTCAGAAGAAGGAAGTACCATATTGCAGTATTTAGTCTTCCTTCCTTTAACCTTCTTCTTACGAGGATTGTTATGAAGAACCTCAGAACCCAATCCAACAGTGGATTTTTGACTTTGAATTTGTAAAGGAAGTCGTATTCCTTTATCATAATTCAAACCTTCTATCTTTTGAAAGTCATAACCCATCTTCTTCATGAGAATGACAGATTGCTGACTGTACAAGTGAGTGGGCAACGGACTTTTAACAGGTGGTTCAACAGAGGAAGAATAAGAGATCTCTGTAACTACAGGAGAATAAAGAATAGAAGTCTCTGTAGCTACGGGAGGAGAAGGATTCGGGATACGAGGAAAAATCCCTATAGAAGATTTTTCATAAGCAGCGAAGACTTGTTGTACCCTGTATAAGAGAATACTATTCATGGCTAGCCACTGCTGATGAGTAAGCTTGAGCTTGGTAGGAGGAGCCAGACTTGGAGGACATATGTTCAATCCTCTCAATCTATCTTCCAAAGGAATGTCATCCATAAATGATCCAAATCATCAGGATCTGGAATAACATGAGAAATTATGTTGCAGGTTTTGACTTTCTTACCTTTCTTGGATTTTAAAGTTTTACCTTCATCTTCCATATCAGGTACTAAGTCAGGATGTACCCACATAATTTCACCATTCTTTAATGTAAGAGGCAACAATCCTTCATTTTCCTCCCTGGCAGGCGGAATATTCACAATCTTTATCGTCGCCTTCGGAATTGGGAAAATTCCATCTGGGACTTGTTGAGGAGAAAAATCTCTGAATTGAAGAGAAACCATATTGGTTTTGACCGTATGCTCATCGTTAGTTAAAGCGATGGCATTGACATTAATCAGCTCTTGGATTTTCTTCTTTAGGATATAACAAGCCCTGGTGGGATAATTTATGTATCTGTGATAGATACAATATTTGGGATTGTCAGTCAGATTCACCTCATTAGGCCTCTTTGGCTCCAGGATCTGGAGTTTGCCACTCTTCACCAGACATTGGAATATCACTGGGATATCACTCTCGTCAAAGGAATATTTTTCTTTGGTTTAGAAGACTCCTGATTATTCGACGTCGTTTTGTTTTTGGAAACATTAACCATAAGGGTGTATTTTCCTTTTGTATTACGATTGCCAGAATTATTACCAGGATTACCTTTCTTTCCTTTATCCTCTGAAGCAAAAATCATCCCATGTTCACGAGCCAACCTACCATTGGTCTCGACAGAAACTGCTGCTATAATAAACGAAGCCCAATCTGTGAATTGGGAACCCGTGAAGACAGCAATGGATGGTCGCAGATTCATCTTGCATGTATAAATTAACGCTGAATCTGGCATACCAGGAGGCATCTTTAGAGTTGCCTGTCGAAAACGTTCAATGAACGTCCGAGTATCTTCTTTCTCTTTTGTTTGATTTCTATTAAGGAAGACATGTTCATATCCATACCTCCTTCATAGAAGCGGGAGAGAAACATTGCCTTAAATTCGTCAAAAGATGAAATACAATTGTCGGGTAAACTACGATTCCAATCGTAAGCTGAACCCGTCAAGCACCCAATAACACTCGAGTGAGAAGAGCATCATTTTTCTGTAGATGTACAGTCATAATATCAAAGTAATTGATACTAACTAGGAGAAGCCTTTCCATCAAACAATACCATTGATTGTGGCCTGAATTTCGGTGGAAAGGGTACATCATTCCAATGAGGAGGATAAGGTTGCTTAATCCTAACCTCTGGAGCTGATCCTTGTGCTTCAAAACTTCAAACTGTGCTTTGAGCTCACGCACTGCTTGAATGGCTTCACTGGTTTGAGGAAGCACATTTGATTGAATGGCTGTTGGATGTTCCGTAACCCCCACCGGAGATGGTATATCTTCTGGAATGATGGGATCAGGAGATACAGAATTTTGGTTAACAACAGGCTCTTAAATATTCAAAGGTATATCAGCCCCTTGACTATCTTGAGTTTGTGCTGCTACTTGCACGGTGTTACTATTGCCGGTTGAGCAGTTTGCTGAGCCGTTATTATCTGGTGCATGCTTTGCATCATGGTAAGCATGTCTTTTAGTGATTGCTCAACGGCAGTGAGATGTTGTTCTGTGTTAGCAGATGACATCTCTGGTTCATCTCCAATAGCGTAGTATTCAACCTCTCTTGAAGATACAGAGGGGTTAGTATAGAGGTATGAATCGACACTATCAGTTTCGGACTCAAAAGATTGAGTACCCCCAGCTTCTGAATCAGAAGTCTGCAATTGTCTTTGTCTTCTTGATCGAGTATTCTGATACTCCTTCAAAGGAATCAAGAAGTCTGTTGAATTGTTGTTGACCTGGAGTTTGGGACGTGTTCCGTCTAGGACGTCGTCCTCTGTTGGTATGAGATGCCATATTGACTGATGC